>SCHK01409669.1:0-13976 GCA_004124795.1 Poropuntius huangchuchieni | reverse complement strand
ATCGGTGTCCTCGAGGGTGTTTCACTGACAATGTGCTAAGTTTGTCTGCTCTTTTATGCAATGGCCAAGTTCTAGTCATGTGTCCAAAGCCTCAGCAGATTCTGATGCAGTCTCAGAGTGATTAAGGCGGCTTTTCGTTCTATCCTTAGCTTCCCGAGGACCGATTAGCAGGTAGGCCCCCAGAGGGACAAGTGCTTTTCAGCTGGCAGTTCATAGCAGCTTCTGCTTCTTCTCAACACTCATTGTGTGGAAACTCAGAAGATGCTTTTCTGAGCTCTTGGTTTTCTCAACATTGAGATCACGGTGAGTATTTTGGAGTGCTTTGTAATGGACAGTTTGAGTTTACATTGGAGAATGTCCTGGTTATTTTGGATCGCGGTTAGTTGAAACCATCAAGGGTGCTTTCAGAGTCATTACCTTGACCTTGGCTAAACCTCATTGGTTTCGAATATTTCTATGGTAAAAGTAACAATTCTCTCCAGTTTTTGTGCTTCAGCTGGTGTTTTTGATGGTCTTGGTATTCAGTAGATCTGAATTATGTGATTACAAGGATATCAACACAGGTGCGTGCAGTTATACTGGAGAGTAATGAGAAACATCATTGTAGTTATCTGGGATTCATTAAAAGTATTGTGCCAGCCAGTGTTGAAAACGTCTGCCTGCATTTACAGAGTTCAGTGGATATTCATGATGTTTAAAACGTGCTTAGCTCAGGTTTGTTTAACATCTTTTTCATATGATGTTTTGAGCTTACAGATCCTTTGTATCACAAGAATTTACTTGTTTTGGGTAACGTAATTGATATCATATGATTTCTATTATTTGTTTACATTCTGTTTTCTTCAAATGTTCTCATCAAAAGCAGATATTGGAACAGGCCTCTGGGTAATTTATTAGAACCTCTTTTTTTCCAGAAAGATGGATGCAGATTCAGCTTTCCTAGTTCCACATTTTGTAATCTGAATTACATCAGTGACACTACATTACATCAGTGATACTTCAAATGTAACTTATTAAAGTAATTTTTTGCTATCATTCTATTATGACATTATGATCATGGGCCATTTTGTTCACTATATTATTTTTGCACATATATTTTAATCTTTAGTCTCTTATGCTCTCCGAGGGTGCATTTATTCTATATTATAGAATATTGTTAAATATATCAGAATATTGTTAAATATGACTCCCAAATGTAATTTATTCGTGTAATGGCAAAGCTGAATTTTCATCTGCCATTATTCCAGTTTTCAGTGTCACATGATAGAAATCATTCTAATGTGCCAATTGGGTGCTCAAGAAACTCTTCTCATTATCAATGTTGAAAGCAGTTGCCCTGCTTAATATTTTTGTGGAAACTGTGATTTTTGATCAATTTAATGCATCCTTTCTTTACAGAAATCATACTGACCCCAAAAAGTTAGTAGTGTAATGGTAGCGTACAGTATGTTATGTGCTTTGCAAGACTTAAAGAGTCTGATTTGGTCCTGTTATGCAATAAACCTCTCAGGCTGTATCATTTCCCTGTTTTTGTTCTGATAGCTAGAGTGGAAAAAGTGCTGGAGCTGAGGAATTTTTTTTTTTTTTAAAGAGAGATCATGTTCTTTTTTTCTTTTTTTTTAATGTCTATGCTGATCAGAAAATAAGAATATCAGAATATATATTAATGGTTTTGTGTTAGATTTCACTGATTTAGAGTTCTACACTTTCTTTGATGAAATCCCGTCTTTCTGTTTCTGACTTCATAACTTTGCTTTCTTAAATCACATGACTTGGTAATATTTAATTTTCACTTTTAGACTCCACTGCAGCTTCATCCTGTCACATGTTGCTTCCACTTTCTCCCTGCACTTGTAGATAAGCTCTTTAGTCTAATTCAGGCGAAGTCTGCTCTTTTTATCCCTGCTTAGTCTCTGATATCTGTCCATCATTTCTGTGTCTTGAGCTCAGTAATGCTCCCTCAGCTGTAGCGTGTGCCAGGCACAAATGTGCTGTCATGATGTGCCAGTGGGATTCCTGCAGATGTACCTGTTTAGGGTCACGTGTTAAATCCGGATTTTGTTTTGTTTTTGGTTTAGCTTTGATCAACTCTACAGATACTTTCAGTTTTACTAGTTGCAGTGGGCATAAAGCACTTAGACTCTGTGCCCATTTCAGTTCTAAAGGTACCGTGTCTTATGTAAAGAAGCTTGATTGTGCATGGAAGTGATTGAGAAAAGACTTTAAGGTTGGAGAAAAGTGGGCTCAGGTACAAAAAATTCAGATTTAAATGTAAAGTATCAATTACTAATCCAAAAACTCTTCATTTCATGACAGTGCAAATGTTTCAACATTGTGTTTGGATCATTTAGCAGAGAATTTTAAATCCTGTTAAAAACAGGATCGAGTTAAAAGCATTCAGTCTTTTTTAAGCTTGTGAGTTTATCCTTTTGTTTAAGCTTATTAGTTTATGCCCAAGTTTATCAGGATTGTCTTTACACAAGAAATATTCTCTTAAAATAGGTAAAAATTACTTATCATCAATGCTCTTATGTTTGATTCATATAATATACAGTATATGAGAATGTATGCAACATGCACAATTTGCAAGTGTGCATAAAATGAAAGCATAAAATGGGGCCGAAGTCACAGATTTGTAGTAAAAATGTTTTAGATAATGTTACCCAAAGAGCACCAGTGTAAGTGAGAACATCTGAAATATGCATAGTTATTAATTAAATCACCTAGAAATAGTGCAGAATCTTAAATATTTCTTATTCAGTTTACATCATAACAATTTTGTTTACTTTTACTTTATCCTTGAATCTGAAAAACTGCTTTGTTGCAGGTTTAAATCCCATTTTAAATTCCAGATACTGCACACAGTCTTACATAGTTCATACTTGCAAATTTGTTTCATGGGCTTTAACCATTTCAGTTGCATTTATGTCCAATTTGCGTTATTGTTCTAATGTTCCCTAGGCTTGACAACCTAATAGGCTTGACACAGAATTACTTAATGCATTGTCGGTGATATTAACCTGGGCATGTGTTTTATGCTTTTGTCTTTTACAGAGTGGAAGGAGAGGATGAATGAGTGTGCTCTGCTAGGCCAGAGAGTATAGCCCTGCTATGTTCTCCTGTGGTCCCTTTATCATCTAATTTAAAGCTATAGTCTACTGACATCTACCACAGGCCGTTGGATGAAGTTAAAATGGCCTCCCACAAGCAAAGCTTTCAATGCTTTGACACCATCACTGACGACCCATCTCTCAAGCCCCCTTTCCCTCATGGACACTGCTCCTCAGCATCCTTCAGAGGCTCATCCG
Organism: Poropuntius huangchuchieni; assembly: GCA_004124795.1. NCBI lineage: Eukaryota > Metazoa > Chordata > Actinopteri > Cypriniformes > Cyprinidae > Poropuntius > Poropuntius huangchuchieni. The sequence goes on along the minus strand of SCHK01409669.1, from coordinate 10,668 downwards.
GCTTGACTAGACTGGAGCCGCTGGAGGATCATGGATGCTATCTCTGTGCTGATCACCAGCAGGCCAAGGCGATGGCCTCAGAGGCCTCAGGAGCTTACTCGAACCCATGGTATAATTTCCAGAGTCATCCACACTCTCAGCAGTATACAGTCAGGAGGCCCACTCGACCCGAGGAAGCTCCTGGGCAGGTTGAAGATCACCACCACCACCACCACCATCACCATCATCACAGGCACTCCAGGAAGATTGTGCTTGTGAAGAACAGTGACCCCTCTGTCCGGAGGACCATCGTGCTGCATCGCAGGAGCCTGCGCAGTCTGGCGCTCTTCATGGACGAGGTCTCTGAACTCATGCAGTGTCTCATCAGGAAGCTCTACACACTGGAAGGCCACAAGGTGAGTCTCTTCTGGAAATATACTCTAATGTGCAAATGTTTGGGGTTAGTAAGATTTTATTTAGAAATTAACACTATTATTCAGCAAGGGTGCGTTAAATTGAGCAAAAGTGTTAGTAAAGTCATTTATAGTGTTTATCACTCAACATAATAGTGTTTGATAATAATGTTTCTTGTGTAGCAAATCTGCATATTAGAATGATTTCTGAAGTATCATGTGACACTGAAGATTGGAGTAATGATGGTGAAAATTCAGTTTAAAATATATTAAAATATGAAACTTTTAATCTTCTTATATTCCACAGTTATTGTTCGTGTGTGTGTTTAATTATTATTTTATTAATGTTTACGTTCACAGTTACTATAGAGGAAATTAAATGTTTGCTTCAGCAGAAATTTTATCAGCTTTAGAATTTATGAATTGAATCCCTTTCAATTCTGTCTGAAGTTGAATTGTACACAAGTACAGTGCAGATTGTTGAATTACAGGAAGTGGAATTTGACTGAATTAAACATAATGTGGGATGGAGATGGGAATATAATCACTATATATCAACTATTTTTTATAGCTACTACTGTAGATCCAGTAAACAAATACAAAATACTCTACCTTTAAACTTTCAGATAAGGCTTTGTTATGCCGTAATTCAAAGTATAATTTCTTTTCTAGATTTTCTTTTGAATTTAGTATTCAATTCCTTCCAAATCTGCATCTTGATTTTGAGCTCGATTTAAATTTGTCATTGTCAATTTAGTACTAAGTGGCACACAACCCTAGAAATCATGGTCTAGTTCTCGTTAGTTCAGTGGTGTTACATTTGATTTGAACAATGGTTACACACTAAAATTATACAACAAGACTAACATACTCTTAAGAGAGGATCTAAAAAAAAAAGGCCATGAAGCCCCTGTCCACAGTACATATTAAATATCAGTCAGTCAGTCTTTAGACAATGTTATAAAATGTCTCCGATTGTAAATAAAGTACATGTAGCTATTTACATGTATATTAAAGTGACCCAAATTATGTAAGAACGGCTGTTGTGCAGAAGCAGCAAATGTTCTAAGGACACAGAGGCCTCTAGTGGCTGAAACCGGAGGCTCTGATACAAATATTCAACAGGCTCTGGAGAAGTTATGCTAGCAAAAAATTGTTCCTTCACAGCTCTCCCTTTAGTTAAAAACACATGTTTACAGGAAGCTAGGTATTTGTAAGTGACGCCACATCTGACAGCTGGAAAGTCCCAAAGCTGTGGGACCACCAAACTTGAGCTCTTTAATTTGATTTTTGTGCATTAGTTATTTCAGTCAAGCAAACAAAGTGACAGTCGCCACAGATGGAGTTGTTTGATTTATGAAGTGCTTATAATGCTGAGAACAAGATTAGTTGAGCAGATCAGTCAGCGTAAAGTTCATTTTAGTTACTATCACTCCCACTAGCGCTTAAGGGCAAATGCCACAGACCACGGAAGAGGAAAAAATAAAGAATTACAGTCTGCAGGTGGTTTGGGTAGATAAGAGGTGGACAGGGTGGCCCGGGCAGTGTAAGAAATAGCCCCTTTGGGACAGAGCTATGGCAACCCTGATAAAAGGTGAGAGGCTAGGAGTTTATACATCCCCGAGGGACAACCAGAGGCTGTTCCACAAAATCAAGACACGTTTCTAAGTGTTCGCACGCAATGGGTACGGCACAGTGTGCCACGGTGCTAATGGTGGCATCACGTTGTACGCAGAGAAAGTGCTGTCCCTTTAAAAGGGGAACACTTCTTGGCTTGGAGTCCACAGAATGTCTGGAGTCGATCCAGGCATTTCCTGTCCATCAGAGCTGGACTCACTAGTCATTGCTGACTCTGGTCAGTGCTGCTGGTCCTCTGTGGGTCTAGAGCAGGCACATCCTATTAGCTCTGCCACAGGCATGTACTTCCCATAGAAAACATGCTGTAAAGTGGCACACACCCCTCCACAGGGGCCTGACTGATACATGGATAACATTACGAATGGCACTGAGACAATGCCAGAAATAGCTCGACCAGCACTAGAGTAAAGGTTTATTTGTCACTGGCTGAAAGTTGAACATGTAAGAGAACAAGAACAAAATCCAGTATGACCCTCGTGTGTCTTAGAAGATATAAAGTTTTGTGCTTTGGTTGCTGGGCAAGACAAATTTTAGAATAAAATGGGGGAGTTTTCAGGGCTCCAGACTGCAAATAAAACGGTTGCAAAAAGTTTAATAGTTAAATGTGAATTTTATGTAAAACATACTACATTTAATGACAGTTTGGAAAAAAGCAATTGTGAAGCAATTCTTTTTAATGTGTCAGTAAATAAATAAACATTAAAAAAAAATCACAAAACCCTGGCTTGAATCAGTTGTTCAGTGTCACTGATTCACCCCTGAATACTGATTTATGAATCATCATATAATTTTTGATTATAAATAAACTGACAGCCATTATTTGTAATAAATAATACATATTATTTAGTTAAATACCATTCTAAAAAAGTCATTTGTCATTGGTCCAAATAGATGTCAGATTGATAAGATGTTAAAACCATATAAAACACATATATATACATATATATGTGTGTGTGTGTGTGTGTGTGAGACATTTATTTATGCCACAAATGCAGTTAGCATTAAATCTAAACAACCATCTTAATCAAGTGATTAAGGATATACACATTTTCACTCTGTGTACAGGCTTTTTATAACATTATTTATTATAACTGAATTACAGTGTTACTTATTATTTAGTTTTATACTATTTTGTGTGTGTAACCTTTAAGATTTAATTCTTTTAATTGTAGCTTTCTCATCTTTGATACACTCTTTTTAAATATCTTTGAATAAATCTTTCCTGCTGTTCTTGTTAGATATGATCAGGATATTCCTTTACTGGTATTGTTGCACAGCAGTGATGCACCAGCATCCAGAGAATAACTATTAATCTTGCTCAAATCAGAGCTATTTTGAACCAGCAGAAGCAGGTCAATGCCATGAAAACATACAGTTTGAGATACGCGCATCCTCTACAGTTCCAATTAATTATCTTCAAACCCACTGGAAAATTGAAAAGTTTTGAAGATATAAAACTGCAGAGCATGCAGATTTAGCGTAAGGTTAATATTGTGTTAAAGAGTGATACGTGATGTTGATGTGTGTACTTTTACTCTCTATATATGCAGTATATTATGCTTTCATGAGTTTGGAACCTGATTCAGCGTTAGATGTTGTTGGATTACTACAATTACATTTTTTTTTTTTTTTTCTTAGCTTTTTTTCTTTCCCAAAAAGCCTTAAAAAATTAATTCATTAACCTAATGAAGAATGTATTTGAAATGCATTTTTTTTTATACTAAGTATACTACAAATACATTTACATATTTATTGTATGTAATTGTGCAGAAGTAGCGCTTTAGTTTAGTTCAACTTAAAATATGATAAAGTGGAACTACTGCAAGTATACTTAAGGTACACTTTAAATATCTTGCATTTAAAGACTGATATTATTCAAAGACCATACAATCCTGATCAATAGTGACATTAAAACACATTTTAGGCTTAACATGGCTTGTGCATTTGTGCACAAGTAGTATTGCAAATTATTATTATATCAGCATATAAACAGATATTATAAGTTTATATCAGTAAGTCCTGAGACATATGTCAGTAAATATGTTAAACAGATTTGAACTATACTTAGTATAAAGACTTTTTCACTAGGGTAAAACCTCCATTATTTTTAGCACAAGAACTGACCTCAGATGAACTCTGATCATGTTTGATTTGCTAGTTGATGTTGATTTCTTTTAAAGAAATATAGCTATAGTCACAATAGTTTTTTTTTTTAAATTAGGGACAAAGGCTTTTTGATTGTGACCTATTTGTTTGTACACTTCTTGTTTATGCTGACCCATGGGTACTGACTCATGCACCGAAAACACCCTGCGTAATGGATCACACACATTTTCAGATCACTGTTTTCATGATTAAAAATTAGTGTGGGAAAATGTATACACCAGATGGGTCGACTTCCCATGGCCATTAACCTTTAATTGATATGGCTTCAATCCATCATAGCACATTTCCTCATCAGAACTTGGCAGTTGTAAAAATCCCTGCTGATTTAATTTCAGCCAGATATTGCTGATCTCAATCAATTCGATTCTGTCATATTGTAATCAACCAGCAGCACAGTCTATGTAATGCAGCGAATGATTTGCATGTTTTTTAGATTGACAGCGTGCAAAGTCTGCTGCAGTGCCCGAGCATTTTGGTTTGTGTGGGACGTGAGCCTTTCCACCCACTTCTGTTGGACAGCTTCAGGAAGAACTCTTACGACAAACTTCCAAGGCTGAACACAAAGCAACGCTCTAGTGTCTGCAGTGATGAAAAGGGAGCCAAGAAAAATGGTAAGTCACATTGCAAAAAATTATTTTTGCACTTACTTTACGGTAAAAATTAACTAAACGTCCTTAAAACAACATTAATTTGATTGAAGTTACATTTTTTTACAGAAGAGAATATATTTTCAGTTTATGTTTAGTTTTTCTAACCAATGTGGTTTGTAAAAGTATTGTTTATTTATTTGTTTGTTTTACATTTAAACTTAAAACAAGAAAAAGTATTTGCCATTGGAATAAGAAAAATATAATTTATACAAAGACTTAATTTTGTTATTTATTTATTTTTTTGAATATAAAACAAGAAAAAAATCTATAAAATGTATGATGATTTTGTATATTTACGTTAATAGTTATTTACTTTGTTTACTTTCTTACTTGTAGTCAACTTCGGACTTCGAACTTCGGACGTCGTCCATCCCAGTTGTGATTCAAGCAACAGATCAGCAAGACTATCCCTCTCATCTGAAAGGTTGTTTCCTAGTGGACTTAACCCATTACCACCAGGGCACAGAGGTGCTTGTCCTCATCCAGGAGAAAATACGATGGATGATGACATTGAAAAGCGAGTTCTGGTCAACAAAGATGGAAGCCTGTCAATGGAGATGAAAGTGCGCTTTCGACTATTACACAACGAGACATTGCACTGGTCCACAGAAGTGAAGAAGGCAAAGAGCACTTCTAATGAATCCCATATTGTACCTGATGATGCTTGTTCTCTCTCACATGGCAGTGCAGAGAGCTGCTCAGAAGCGGATTCTCTCTCTGCTAGCGAAGCAGATGAGACATACAGCACCAAACGTTACCAGAGACACTTTGAGGAGCCACATTGCCAGCACTGCTGTGCTCACTGTCAGGAATATGATATCTGGAAGAATCCTGTACCTCCTGATCAAGGATCTGTAAGACGCATCAAATCCTCAAGCTCAAGTGCATCCTCGCGGAGAATAGTGTGCAAAAAGGCATCTACTGACAGCATGCGCACAATGTCCAGTGAGGAGTACACAGAGCATGTAGTGGAAAAGGCAACTTGCATTCAACGGACCTTCGGGCAGCAAGGCGACTCCACAGTTGAACAATGTACCATCAACCATTGCCACAGTCGAAGTGAAGTACGCTCAATGTCCCCTAAAACAAAGAGCACAAGTGCTGTAGAAGACAAGCCTGAGAACACTCACGTATCTGAAAATGATGAGAACAGACCTGATGTCATATCCTCTAACCTCCCGAAAGATCAGTTAAGTGTTCAGATTACTCAGCCAGTGGAGGAAGAGGAGAGGCCTGTATCTGTTGTGAGTTCTTCTTCTCAAATTTTAGCATCGCTGAAGGAGGATCAAGATGATGAAGATGATGAGGAGAGCAAAGATGCAGAACCAAACCCATGTTCTGCTACACCCTGTAAATCTCCTGCATCTCCTGCACATTTGTCACCAAGACCGCCAAGCAAATCTTCATCTTTAGGACGGTCTAAAAGATCCAGAAAGTTGGTCAGTCCAGAAGTAGATGATGAAGAGGGCAGGTCTGAAGCATCTGCTTCACCCAAAGCGTCATCTGAACTCACAAAGGACTTAGCATCTCCAGGGGATTCTGAATCAAATGATCAACTTGAAGACATTAAAACTGATGTGCAAGATGAAGAAGAAAGGGCACTAAGTGTACTGTCAGCCAAATCAAAAACTTCTGTGAAGTCACTGTCTGAGGTATCAGCCTCTTGTGAGAATGAAAATGCCGCTGAGTGTACTGGAGAAAACAGTGAAATAACAGAGGAGCGATCCTTGAGTGCTATCTCCATAAAATCCAATATCTCTGGAAAATCAAATAAAACAAATGTTTCAGAGGTACTTGAGAAGGATGGAAGAGCACCCAGTGCCATGTCTCAGAAATCTGACAAATCAAGAAAAACTGACATCTCAGACAATGTGTCTGAGGAGCAAATCTCTGAAGTAAGAACATCAAGTGCTATGTCTGTTAAATCAAATCTATCCATCAGGTCAAAAGTATCAGATATTGGCTTTGTTGAGGCTTTACAAGACAATGTTGAGGAGAGGGCCGTAAGTGCTCTGTCATCTAAGTCTAGTATTTCTGCTATATCTAGTATGTCTAAAGAGCCACAGTCTATGCCTGATGAGGCTTTAGAGGAAATAATTGAGGAAAAAGCTTCAAGTGTTAAATCTGGAACATCAAACAAGTCTGGAATCAAAGCGGTGACAAATGATGATCAAACAGTGGAGAGGGCTCCCAGCTCCATTTCAATAAAATCAAATATTTCTGCAAGATCTAAAATGTCAATTGAGCTGAGCGAGCTTGAAGATCAAGACAGAGCCCCCAGCAGCATTTCTGTTAAATCAAATGTCTCATATAAATCAAAGTCTGACGTTTCAGAAGCAGCATCTTTCCAAGGAGATGAATCTTTAAATTCAGCGAAATTAAACACACCTGAGGCTGAAGAAGCTCCTGAAACAGAGATACCAGGGGAGAGATCGCAGAGCTCTGTGNAATTAAACACACCTGAGGCTGAAGAAGCTCCTGAAACAGAGCTACCAGGGGAGAGATCGCAAAGCTCTGTTTCATCAAAATCAAATATCTCTACAAGATCCAGAACATCCAAAAATGTTAAGGTAGACCAAGACGAAGCACAGGAAAAAGATGATGTTCAGGAAAGAGCATCAAGTGCTATTTCAGTAAAGTCTACTACATCTGCAAGATCAAGGAAATCTGAAAAAACACCAAAATCAGGAGAAGAAATGAAGGAACGGGCTTCTAGTGTCATGTCAGTCAAATCAAATACTTCCTTAAAATCAAATAAGTCTAAGATGGAGGAGGAGGAAATAGAAAACAGAGCCTCCAGTGCTTTGTCTGCTAAATCTGAACTTTCCACCTTGTCAAAAAAATCTAATCAGTCAGACGTAGAGCAAATGGAGGAAAGACCATCAAGTGCAATATCAGCTAAATCAAATGTTTCTGTAAGATCTAAAGGGTCCAAAATGTCAGAGGTGACAGGTGTAGCAGCATTGCATACTTCTGAAACATCAAATGAATGCAGCGCAGCACCTGAAGAAATCTGCAAAGGCACAGAGAAGTCACCAGACGAAGAGAAAAGAGCACCAAGTGCATTGTCAACAAAATCCAATAACTCTGCTAAATCCAAGAAATCCAAAATGTCTGATATGACTGATGATATTGAAGCTGAAGATAGAGATGACTTGAGATCTGCAAGTGCAATGTCCTCTAAATCGAATGTATCTGTGAAATCAGCGGTCTCAGAATTGGTCACAGATGAGCATTTAGAAGCACAGGACCAAACTGAAGAACGGGCTCAGAGTGCATTATCAGCACAATCCAATCATTCACGAGTGACTGTAAGTGAGGGAGTTGAAGTTGCAGAGGAACGGGCACTGAGTGCTATGTCATCTAAATCCAATCNGACTGTAAGTGAGGGAGTTGAAGTTGCAGAGGAACGGGCACGGAGTGCCATGTCATCTAAATCCAATGCTTCTAAAAGATCAAAAAAATCCAATAATTTAAAAGTGCCAACTGCTTTGCCTCAAGCAACAGAACACAAAACAGAGGAACGAGCTCAGAGTGCATTGTCAGCTAGATCAAGTGTTTCAACAAGATCCAATAAGTCCAAAATTTCAGATGTTTTAGCTGATGAGCATGTTGATGTAAAAGACCAAGAAGAAGAGAGAGCTACAAGTGCTTTGTCTGCAAAATCCAGCATTTCCACAAAGTCAAAGAAATCAAATGCTTCTGCAACATACGTTAGAACTGATGACGAAGAAAAAGGTGACAGAGTACCAAGTGCTATGTCAGGAAGATCCGATATTTCTACCAAAACCAGTATCTCTGCAAAATCCAAAGCATCAAAAGTTTCAGAAGTACCACCAGAAGAGCCTGATGATGAAGAAAGTGAAGTAAAAGCACCAAGCATTACTAAATCCAGTATTTCAGTAAGATCCAATAAGTCAAAGTATTCAGAAATTGGTGCTGAAGAAGAGGTTCAGAACATAGAGAGATCTCCAAGTGCAATTTCAGTAATATCTGATGCCACACATGATGAAAATGAAATCACAAATGATGGTGAAATCCATGAAAGGGCTCCAAGTGCTGCATCTGCAAAATCACGTTCCTCTGTAAGATCCAGAACATCAAAAATCTCTGAAATAATCATAGACGAACCAGATAAACAAAAAGTAGAGAGGGCACCAAGTTCTAGGTCGTTGAAATCTGATGCCTCTGGAAGATCTGGTCCAGATGACCCTGTCAATGAAGAAAAGGAAGCAAGGACAGAAAGTGCTTTGTCCTCAATTTCTGTAAGATCAAAGAAGTCAGAAGATTCTGAGATACGCAATGTAGAGCAGAGAGCATCAAGTACAGCATCAGTTGCATCTAAAACATCGGCAAGATCTAAAAGGTCAAATATTTCAGTAGTTACTCCTATAGAAATTGGAAACACAGGTACTGGAGATGTCCGAGCATCAAGTGCAATGTCTGCAAAATCTTGTGCATCTGAGAAATCAAAATGTTCAGAAAGAACAACTGAGGAGGATGAAGAAGCAAGTGAAGTGGTAGAAAGAACAACCAGCTCTTTGTCTGTGAAGTCAAATCAATCCATAACATCTGATGCCACTGTTAAATCAAGTGTTGTACCTGCTAAATCAAATGCTTCTGCAAAATCCCTCCTCTCAGAAGCTGAAGAGCCTGACAGAAGATCAACAAGCGTGGCTTCAAATGCATCTGCAGAAAGTAAAATGTCTAAAGCAGGTGTGAACACAAAAGCAAACCGTTCACCAAGCAAACTGTCAGTTAAATCAAATGTATCTACAAGATCCAAGAAGTCTAAAGTTTCTGAGGGTGAGGACCATACACACACAAACACTGAAGATACAGAATTAAACAGAGGTGGGAGTCCATTGTCCGATCATTCAAAAGTATCTCAAACAGAGAACTCAAATGAATGTATTTGTGATGCAACAGACAAACCATCAAGTCCAGTGGCATCTTCTGAAAAAAATTTTGACCAGGAAGAGGTACCTGGAAGTCCTCTGTCTAAAAAGTCAGCAAAGTCCAAAGTCAGTTCAGCTGGTTCTGCCTCTGAAAGAGTTTTAACACCAACAAGCACCTCAGTTTCTATTGGGATTGTTGAAGACCATGAGGCTGATGATGTTGAGGAAATAGATGGAGATGCTTTTTCAGTTAACTCAAGGATATCTGCTTCTTCAAAGACTGAAATATGTGGTAAATCTGACCAGTGTTTATCAGAATCTCCAGTAGAAATCACAAATGAAGCAACACCAACACTAGAGGAAAGACCTAAAAGTTCTGGATCAGCTAAGTCAAATGTCTCCGGTAAATCAAAGTCCAAAAGCTCTCATTGCGGCTCTACATGTCCTACAGACACAATTCAGGAGAGAGATGATGTAGCAAGCAATAAATCCTCCAAAATAAAGTATTTAATGACTTCATCTGTAAGTCAACCATCAGCCAACAGTTCAGTGAAGCAGAGCTCTCAAACCCAGGGGATTCGTCCATCTAGCAAAGCTTCCGATGTGTCTGTACACACTGAAATCACAGGTCAAGAGAAAGCTGAAAGTCCAGATGTTACCCATAAATCTCAAAGTGTCTGTTCTAAATGCAGTTCTACACAACAGAAAGGAAAAACGACGTCACCTGCTTCAAGTGCCTCAGCAATCTCAGACTCTGAGAAATCCAAAACTAAAGAAGTGACTGACAGACCAAAGAGTAACAGTTCATCATCTCGTTTGAAAATAAATGGTCAAAACAATGATGTCAAAGCTACAGTTGTTAATGAAAAGAGCAATCAATTATACACCAAGTCAACACAGAAAGTTGAGGACAATGCACCCAAG
>SCHK01409624.1:0-11137 GCA_004124795.1 Poropuntius huangchuchieni | reverse complement strand
ATATATATATACATATATATATCAATATTGTGCGCAATGTTTAAACACACATTATATATAGAATCTAGAATCAGAAAAGCAAAACAAACTAAAAAATAAAAACCAAACATCAAATGTGCATGTCAAAAAAAATATATTTTTTCCACCAGTTCTAAAGTTTGAGGCGGTTGCTGCTCATTGCAGACAGAATTGCTATAATGACAGCATACGGAACAGGCTCTGAGCTTAAAAACTGTTTTGTGCAGCGCCTGTGCGCAGCGAAGCTCCGAGCGAAAGGCCCCTCCGGCTGCCAGCGGGACTGCGGTGGAGTCTGGCACACGCCTCATCTGTCCCTCTTGCTCTCTCTCTCAGCCCAACACACTCACTCAGACTACGGCCAGAACCTCTGTGCATGCTGCGCGCTCTCCCTCTAACGCTGCAGGCTGCTACATTACATTATCCTATCAGCAACAACAGTGAGCCCGAAGAGGCAGTGGACATGCCGAGTGGTTACAGAGAAAACCAAAGGCCTCCACACTGCTGGCTCACAGTACGGCTTACACAACCCAGATCTGTAATGCAGCGGAGATTATTCTATTTCTAAATATTTATCGCAACCTGTAGATCAGATGTGACTTAAAATGTTCAGGTGGAGCACACTATTGTTTAACAAGTTTTAGGATTTTACATTTTTTAGCTAAGCGTGATAGTTTACGTTTATAATTTACTAAAACTACATTTGGTTAAGTTACACAACTCCAAAAGTGGACTATGGTTACTTCATGTTTACACAGCATTTAATGAGTTTACTAATCAAAAGACTGAAAGAAGCGTCTGTTATAAAGAACCAAAAAACACAGTGAACACTGAAACATAGCCCCATCTAATTTATTTAATAATAAATTCAAGCGCTGGAGGGTGAGGCGTGTATTTGTACTGTTGCCTGTTTGAACACATTCACTAAGAGCTGAAAAGTACAATACATATTTGTGGGACTTAAAAGCCCAAATCCCAAAGGTTTTCCAGGCAGTTATTCAAATAAAGTTTGATATGAACAACGAACTGAATTATACCACAAGATAAACTGCCAGCAAAAAGTTTGACCTTTACAAAAATAGCTGTTATTTACATATTTTCTGTGTCAAATTGACAGGTTTAATGGATTGTCATTATGTCTGTCAGTAAGTATGGGCGTTTTTCCGAATCAAGCATATGGAACAACTTTCTTAGCGAACGGTGAATAAAAACTTTTTCCTGCTCCCAAAATCTTCTTTATTATCTACAATTGATAACTTGCAACATTTTTTAAGTTGTAGTTTTATATTTTAATTATTAAAATATTATTATGATGTTAGTTTCTAAGATAAAAAATGGACACTGGTTAATCGGGAGTGGCCTTACTAAAAGGATCTGAAATTTAAAACAAACCAAAGCAAAATTATTTACTTTTGCAGTAACTTTCTCATCAAAGCCAAGGTCAAAGCAATCATCAGCCATCTAAAATCCTAGTGACTCATGTCAATATACAGCATGGCAATTTGAGACAGTAAAGTGACCTTAAAAACCCTCTGCGCCTGCCTCAATTCAGACTGCTGACAAAAATACTATCACATTTACTTAAAGCCTAGGCACTATCACAGGGCATAAAATCTTAAAATATTTTCTAACTGATTCAGCTATCACAAGAAAAATGGGATTCAAATAAATTGTGGTAAATTACAGGCAAAAGGCCGATGTCGGTCAAGTCAATGTTATTCTTTCCAGAATGCTTTTTATTTCTTTTTAAGTGACTGGTTGTCTAAAATTGAACAGACTATTATCATATATATTTTAGTAACCATCTTTTTGCTATATCCTATCAATTGAAAACTTAAAAAGCGCACAAGAAAAGAGCTCAAACCACAGTAATAAAGTCCGGTTTGTATAGATATCATCCTAAATCTCTCTTAAAGTACTGTAATTTTATATATTTTGCAACCAATTAAACCGTCAAAGATTTAACAGTCTTGACACAGAATATAAACATTACTAATGCACTTTCTTATGGCGCTACGCTGAACTAGTCCTGGTATGTGCACATAGGCTAAACTTATGCATGTTTAATCCACTCCAGATAAAAAAAATACACAAAAGTGAAGTCTATACCTAATATAAAATAATAAAAGTTGTACTTTATCTTAACTATGACCATGTAACTTTCTTCTCTAGTTTATGATTAAAACTGAAACAGATGACTATGCACTCAAATGTCTACTGCACACAAACTCCATCTTAAATACAACGATAAACAACGACTCAAATTACCTCGTCAGATTGATTTTCGACTTTGTGTTTACATTATAAAGGGTCAATAATAGGAATATATAACAATCTAATAAACTTATATACACTTGAGGATACGGCTTGGTGTTGTATGAATGGATGTTAAATAGGCAAAGAGAAGCAGAGTTCTCAGCCCGCCCTTTATGAACTGAAATCTCGTCGCGGATCAGGAGCAATTCGTTCAGAAAGACACAAATAAGCACTTTACCTGAGTTAGACAGAGAGGAGAATACATCATGTTGAAAGGGGAGCGCGTGACTTGAAATGTGGCAAAACACCGACAAGTTAGTGGATCATTTTTCACAGTTAATCATGGTAAGCCTCATCATGATTAACACTTCCACCGCCGCCACTTCTGACTTCCACTTCGAGTCCGTTAAATCAAGAGACGCCCGGCAAAAGAGAACGCGCAAACTCTGTACACGTTTGAAACCAAACTTTGCAGGCAGGAAAACGCGTGGGGTGCTGCAATCTGTTCCATTTAGGAAATGGTGGGAGAAAGAATCAAAGAAAGAGAAAATGAAAAAGAGGGAGGAATGAAATGACGTTATGAAAATAGCCCATCCCAAAGAAAGTACTTGAAGGAGCAAGAGAGGCTAACTCTGGTTTCCAATGTCCAGGGGCATCCGTTAAGTCCGTGAAATTAACAAAAAAAAGTTATTTGCCTCGGTTTCTGAAGCTCATGTGGTGCGAAACAAAGTGGCAAACGACTTTCTCCCCTGTTCGCCAGTGCGCACGCACCGCTCTTCCCTCTCGCGCTGCTACAGTTCGGACGCAGAGACGTTCTGCGCGCTTCATCCGCGCGCGTATTCCAAACAATTTTACTGCAACACGCACTGCTAAAGTAGCGATTAGAGCCAGGCTCGCGCGGACATTGCGTCACAGAGAGCGCACATGCATGCGTCCATTCATGACAAAGGCGTATCGCTTCATGTAAGTTGAATGGATTTTTAAAAAATCAGCCCGCGTAAAATACTACAGCCAGAGACTGATATGGGTTATGCGTCTTTACAACTGTACATATAGAAGATGTTTCAAGTAAACGAGGGAATGATTTGTCTGTCTGTCACTTAAATTACTGAAACGCTTCTATTTATGAATAACCTAGGCTTGAGAAGTTTAATGCATAGCATTCTACTGTTTTACTGAGGCTATTTTCTCTTCTATTGCATATTTTGCCGACCAGAAGCTTTTATAAAGTCACTGCAAGAAAATAACGCGCCTCGGTAACCATAATCACTAACTGTCAGCTGATGGTCAGTGGTAGCTTCCCAAAAAACTATTCTTGTGGATTTATTGTTTATTTATTTATTCTTTTTGACCTAACCCCTTGTAGAAATCAAGTTTCACTCTGTTGGAGTGATCACACGGAGATCAAATAAACTAGGCGCCAATTGACTTAAATTAAAGTGTAAAACCAGGCAGGCTATTAAAACGAACAGTGTAAACGACACCTGTTATTTCTCTTGAATAGGCACTGTGATGTGAACTATGGCCAGGGAGAGAGCTGCCTATCACTGCTGAAACACCGACGTCTCAAAATGTCAGAATTTTGCCAGTAATTAAAAAAACTGTCATATCCATAATTACAAATATTTATATATTTTTTCTGAAACTGCCACATATTAGCATATTATTTAAAATACAATTTTTAAATAATAAGATTTAAAGTTGTAGCTACAATATACATGAACATACATAGCCCTAATCATAGACCAATTTTAAAAGTTTGAACTTGTTTTACGAATTTTAACATAAAGAGACAAGAGGAGGAAAAGTCTTCTTTAAAACACATAAACTGAAAATATCCCTTCAGAGAACAAATCTTAGTATATAGGATTATCATAATTAGCCAGTTGTTCATATAAGCGCAAATTGTCTGGCAACAGCAGTGAGTAAGTTAGCTATTAAGCCCGTTGTTGAATGTCTTCCCTTAAAGGGCAGACGATCCATTAGAAAAAAAAAGTAATGTGGCAGTAAAATGTTACGTCGTCAGATGTCATATCATGGTATAAATATACATAACAAAATGCTAAAAATCCATGTAGCATCGTATTTACATAGCCTAGGCTACTCAAAATTAAATAAAAGAATGCTCAAGAAAACATGGAAGTTATAGTAGCTACATAGTAGCCTACTTTTTTGTAAGTGTATCAAGCTTCCTTGGCTAAAAGTTAGGCTACTGTTTCTGTAAACGGCCAACCCGAGTCAAATCAATTTTTGGCACTGTCTTCTGAAGCCTGTTTACTTTGTTTTATTTACAGATTAAGTTTATTACTGCCACGCGAACGTGACAAGTAACTACAGTTTGTAGCACTTTTTGAAATAATGCCGAACTCCCGGTTGTGACTACGGCACACGATCTGAGCCTTCTGCCGGGGAGGGAGCGCCTCTGTCGGTGTAGATGTCAAATTCATGCCGGCGAGCCTGCGGCCATTTTCTGCTGAGCAAACTCTACTGCTGGGCATCTGCCTCTACTGGCTTTAAACTTCAACTTGGCCTTCAGAGTCCCGTGGTTAACACACGCACACGCACGCACACCTTTTTTTCTTCGGCTGTCACAGAACTAATAACTTTCATTACGGGAGAAAAGCCAAATCGCTTGGTAGCTATCTTAATCATTGCGCGTCTCAATAGCGAGAATAACACGCCAGCATTTGTAAGCCTTTCCCACAAAACCGTACGTTTGGCCGAAAACCAGCGACAAAAGGAGTAACCGGCTGGTAAGAGAGAGGAAGCAGGGGGGAAACCGAAACACGGCGCCTGTGTGTTGATGATGATCTCATTTGACTTTAAGAGTGCACAACTCGTGATCTCCCTTGTCTTTTGGAGCAACGACACAATAATGATGAAACTGATTTGTTAACGTACCATTTCGAAGCGAAACTGCCAACCTCCCCCCCAAAAAGTTACAGCTTAGAGGCTTTTGTAGTTCTGCAGTTCAACGCTTGGTCATCTCGTCGGGGGCTTTTATAACTCCGTATCCATTTATCTTCGCAAAGAAGTAATCCGTG
Organism: Poropuntius huangchuchieni; assembly: GCA_004124795.1. Classification (NCBI taxonomy): domain Eukaryota; kingdom Metazoa; phylum Chordata; class Actinopteri; order Cypriniformes; family Cyprinidae; genus Poropuntius; species Poropuntius huangchuchieni. The sequence goes on along the minus strand of SCHK01409624.1, from coordinate 5,822 downwards.
CTCTTCGGATGGGAGGAATAAACCCGGACACTGACCAAATACAAAACGTCCCACGCGAAGTCTTCGAGCCTCGTCCAATCCGAAATCCTCGTTACCAGGTACAGAAGGACAAAATAAAGATTTTACAGTAATGCACGGCTTGCTGCAGAGAGTGCACTGGCTGGAGGTGCTGGCTGTTGTTTTGGTCGTGTATCTTTAATTTACAGTGCTGAATCGTCGGTCTCATAGCTTTGCAGCATTGCACATGCAGCGCGCACAGATGTCCTTGTACAGAGAGGAATCAATGCCTCGTCTGTTCTTTTGTTTCTTACAACACGAACAGAAACACAGACGGTTTTCTGAGCTCCATAGACACATCTTACAGTCCTCGCGGAGTAGGAATTGATGAAATACGCATATGGCGTGAGTGTGTGTGTGTGTGTGTGTGTGTGTGTATGTGTGTGTGCGCGCACTGGAGCCACTCGTTTAGAAGAACTGCACTTGATGGCGTAGTTTATACAGTATATATGTATACTTTATATATGGGTCAGTGACGTAACCCTCATTTTTGTCCGAATCAATAAGGTTACTAAGAAATATATTAAAATGTAATTAATACAAAATGCATCCATGCATATAAGGCTATGACGATCATGTCGTTCATTTCTGTTTAGGTCAAATAGAGTAATCCTAAAAATACTAACTGAGATGCATTACCCAGAAATAAATAAAGACAATGAAAAATCTTGTTTAAAAACGTTAAAAAAAAAAGTGTATTCAGTTTTCAAGTAAAGTATTTTAGTAGGCTATGTCTGACTTGATGGTTAGCCCACTTTATTGTTCAAGAGATTAAAAAAAGAAATCGGTATAAAAATGTATGAAATCAACATGAGAACTTAGTACACGTGTCTTAAACTAGAGCTTCAAAATACTTTTTATAACCCCAGAGATCCTTATTTGTAATTGACCCATGATTCAAGGCTAAGAATGTTAAACCGGTTATGACAGAACAAACATTATGGCCTGGTTTCACAGACAGGGCTTAGACTAAACCAGGATTAGGCCATAGTTCAATTAGAATATTTAAGTAATTTTTATAAAAGTGCCTTAAAATATATAACTGCTGTGCATCTTGAGGCAAAATAAAGGCACATATATATTTTAAGATCAGTCAGTGCAAGTTTCTTTTAGCTCAGACTTACATTTTAGTGTGGGACTAGACTTAAGCCTTGTCTGTGAAACCAAGGGAATATGTTCCAGTAACTTCAAAACCTGATTGGAAGAGTCGTGCCAAATCTGTTTCCAAGATAAACAATATATCAATAAAATCTGTTTGAGTGTGCGTGCGTAAAGCGCGCATGTGCGTCTGTTTTGTGTGGATATCACTTTGGGCATTAGCGTCTAACTTTACAATAAGAAACATCTTTATTTGAAAATTATTTCACTTTGAATGAGTTAAAATTAACAAATGTCGTTACAGCCTTTGATATAAGATCACATTGCCAGTATCACTTGAATTTGCCTTTAATTTACTTTAAGTCATTAGTGCCCAGTTAATTGCAGTGTCCTTACGCGACACCTTCTACTCTCGTTTTAAAGGGTCACAAGACGCCTTGGGCATTTCAGAACATAAATAAACTGACAGTCAAGTAGGCCCATAGGAAAACGAGTTGTATTTTATGGGCCAGGTAACTTACGATTTATGCATGCCTGCAAAAATCAGAATCTATTGAAATGCCGTAACAAGTAATGACGTTTCAGAATGGCTAATTTACAGAAATTGTACTTTTGCTGGCACAGAGGTTTATTGTACTTGGGGGTTTACGCCTCTATCCTCAAAGTGCGGTATACTTGTGCAGCGCAGTAAACTTTTTTGAATAGAGTTTTTTTTAAGTTGTCGAAGCTGTCTTGCTTTTCTTCTTCCTCGAAAAAGCTGCAACAGCTCCCTGAACTCTACAGCCAAATATTTAACCTTTCGAGTTCCTCATCAGACACTATTTGGTCAGAGCCAAGAATGATAATAGCTTTCTCAGTACTGGCGGTTGGTAACTCTTAAATTTGATTTGATTAAACATTGTTGTTTAAGACTAGCTTATTCTTTCCATCACAAGTTTATTTGCCGTCAATTGCAGCATTTTATGAGAAATATCTTAATTTGAAATGTAATAAAATTGATATAAAATATCGTTTGTAAAATAAAAATCGCATGGGTCAGTAAATGGCAATGGTTAGCAAATGTTTATTCTATTTAGAAGAACGAATATAGGCCTAAATATTTTATTTAAAAAAGAAAATATAGCCTATGAATGAAATTGGTTTGTTATATTTTTAAAAGCGTGTTTAAAAAAAAATGTTTTAGGGCTATTATTTGCCATGATTAATTTGCCCGTTCCTGAAGCAAAATTTAAGATCATAAAGAATGAAGATAATTATATAAATTTCCTACATCTGCGCAAACTTTAAATCTCACAGATGAATTGAGATATGTTTTTTTGATACATCTGAATAAATATGAGATCACATAAATTTATCAAGAAGTTTTAACACAAATTGAATAGTATGGTAGGCTATAATATGTTGTTTCCATAATTATTTTTTCTAAATACTAAATAAATAAAATACACTTTATTTTACTTTATTCCTTAACTGAACTGATAACTTTTCATCCGCGTGGTAAAACTCTCTATATAAATAAAACTCTAGAACTCTATAAATAAATATAGATGCTACTTATATGCTAACGTAAGCTCTGTTAAATGTTTTTTAATATGTTAATCGTTAATTTAAATAACCTAAATAAGTTTTACCCGGTTCCAACAAGACTTCTCCAAAATCCACATGTCCTCGTGTATTTGTTGGCACCTTCAAATGCAGTCGCGTATTTTGGATCCTTTGGACTTGGGTCGCTTCATTTTCCATGCAATCGCTCTTTTTGTTTCACCCACAAAATAGCTTCTGAGTCAAAAAACACCGACTTCTGCTCCACACTCTAAAAACAAGCAGATTTTGTGCTAAATATTTTCACTATATTTATACGTCTTAAAATTACATTTTGGAGTTTTTTAAATTTACTGTAGAACATTTCGGTGCTGATCTTCCGGTAATTGCATAAATTACAGTTTAGTCTTATTTTATACATACATGAAATGATGGCAGAATTGCAAAATATTGTTATGACTAAGAGCACATCAAATTGAAGTTCTAACTTCATACAGCACGACCAGAAAGCACACAAGGCACAAGTACAAGCTTTCACAGTGACAAACACACACATCCCACGCATGAACTAAAGTTTCAACAACTGGCTGACATGCACAAATTTACTATTCATATATATGTTTTCCACTGTCAAACCTGAAAGCACCTGAAAGACAAAGAACAGGCATTTAATCTAGAGAAGAGTGGAACTGTGGATGAAAGAGCAGCACTGGCCACAGCAGAGCAGATATAATATACCTGCTCACAGAAAAACTGCAGGTTTGACTGCATGATGTGCAAAATCATCTCTTCAGAGTGAATCATGTTTTTAGGAAACAATAGCCTATAAGTGACAGTGTAATTGCAATCATTTTATTTACAGCAAAATTATGCAATGCAATCCTATTCTAATTCTATTCAAAAATGCAATTTTGTTATTTTAAAGTCTAACTGTAAAAGTATGCCAGATGTCTATGTAATTTTTATTGAGATAACAAATTGCAGATTAACATGTATACAATGAAAACTAACATTTCTACTAGAAATTAAGTGTCCTTTGCATTCTCCTCTAGTTGAGTGATTATATCTAAAAATAACTAGTCTAACAATAATATAATAATAACCTAGCTAAAAATATACCGTGAACAAGTGGTAAAATCTCTGGCCTGGACACGTGGACAAAGTAAAAGAGCTATATAAATCAGTTCATTAAAGAAAGAACAAGTTATACAACTTTCCCTCCTTTTCTGTTTGTATCAGAAGAAATCAGAAAGTAAACATTCACAAATTCCACAGTTAAATGAACTGCACAGGTTTATTTTGTTGATACGTGAGGGCTGATAGATCATATTTCATCTAAACCTATCTCATGAAATGTTTGGGGAAAACTTGTTTGGTCTGTTTTTAGCCTCTTAACTCACCCAAGCACGTAAGTACATAATCTCTGAAAAAACAGCCTGCGGGTTAGTAATCGTTCTGACTTATAAAAGTGGGCATCCTCAAGAGGGCAGCCCGAAAACAACTGTGATACTGCTGTGGAAAACATGCCAAAGCTCATGCAGAGGTTTACCAAAAAATATATCACCTCATTCTTATTAATGTGATTAATTTGGGTTGCATATGGGGTGATTTATGGTATCTAAAACTATGCGAGATATACCAAATAAATTATGGGATGCACCTTTTTAATTTAAAAGAAACATTAACTATGTGAGTATATGGATTTGGCTATATTGTAGAGCTGGAACAGTCGGTTCAGGCAACATTACAGATAAGGTATCTCGAGTATCAAAGACTGTACAGTGAGTACTGAGGATCAATTACTGCCCCTATCAAGTGTTCTATGCATACTACAGTGTCATACTCCTACTAGTGGTGAGATGGAAATACTGCACTATATCACGAATAAAGTGTGTGGATATGTTGAAGCCTGCCTAGAGATGCATCTTAGCAACAATACTTTCAATTTATCAAAGTAATACCAGTCTAAATTACCCTCTAATAGCTGGTTAATCTTCTATTTAACTGCTGTTTAAGTGCAAGTGCCTTGCAGATTTAGCATGTCAAATGTGTTTTTATTCTGTTGCCCCCTCAAATTGCATCATTGTAGTTGCAGTAAAGACTCTTAGCACATGTGGACTTTGCCTTTTTGTGGCCGTTTCCATGTCATGAAATCACATCTTGGTGTAATGCATGATTGGCCGGGTCTACAGAGACACATATATACTGCCCAAGGCAAATCCCAGTCTCCAATACAACTTCACTTTTCCAAACTACTGCAATATGAGAGGGGGAGGGGAAAACGTCTGGAAACTCTCTCTCAAGACAGATCCTAGGCATGCAGTCCAATGCCAAGACTTTGCTCCTTCTTCTCAAGAGGACCAACTTTTCTTTCACTGCTCATGCCATCTGAATGCTAAGTGCAAATTGTGCATAATTTTCCAATTTTGGATCATTTGTGGCACATTACAGTCACCTTCAGGGTAAGCCAAGCAATTCCATCAAAAACAAGTGGTTCGAATCAAATCAGCCTCGCTCTAAGTGCACATTTTATTAAATGGTACACTTTAGGGGGCAAATGAGGAAAACAAAAGGGTTGATATGACTAATAAGTATGTTATATATATATATATATATATATATATAGATATAGATATAGATATATATTCAAATGTTAAGCTGTTTGAGTGCTGCAAGTTAGGATCTGTATCTGACAGTACATAAAATGTAAGTATCATCGTTATTTACAAGTCATTGAAATATTTGCACACTGTACAGTTTGTACATTTTTATATATTTGTATTTTGCTCAACATTATTCATATTAGCTAGATTTTATAGAGCGGTATTGTCTAAATGAAATGTGATAGTCAGTTTACTAATTTAATTGGAAAGCCAATTCTGTCATTAATTACTCAAACCCGTAAGACCTTCATTCATCTTCAGGACACAAATGAAGATATTTTTGATGAAATCCGAGAGCTTTCTGACCATCCATATAGCAAGACAACTGAAACGTTCAAGGCCCAGGAAGGTTGTTAGGCCATCATTAAAACAGTCAATGTATCAGAGTTAAAACCTTAATTTTATGAAGCTACGATAATATTTTTTGTGCACAAAGAAAACAAAAATAAAGACTTTATTCAA
>SCHK01409623.1:307-21799 GCA_004124795.1 Poropuntius huangchuchieni | reverse complement strand
TGATGATGTTTTTGGAAGAATACAACATTTTGTAACAAAAATAAATAAATAAAAAAAATTGAAGATTCGATGCTTCGATTGGAGGAGCCTGATTCAACTCCCAATCGCACAGTTGAATATTCGCTGAGGTGTTATGATCATGCCATTTTGCCTATATGGGGTTCTCAAATGTCTAATTTCACATAGAACTACCGGTTTTCTCCCAATAAGTTAATATACAGCCTATTAAGGTAATGCTGTAAATAAGAATCCGAAAAAAAAGAAGCTTTAAATAAATATTAAATAACCCATGCCCAAACATGTGATTCGATTATTGAAAATTCTGATTCGACTATGAAAATCCTTAGTCGGGGACACCCCTATATATAGACATAATAGAAAATTGGCCTTTAAAATGAGGTTCCACTGGTGCATTACTATTTTTGTCACATTAAAAAAAAATGTGGTGATAATAAAAGGAAAACAAAGAAATAAGCAAACAAACAAACAAATAAATAATTAAATAAAAATTCATTACTTATATTTTGTTTTTGCTGTTGTTTTTACTAAATACTTTTTATTAAATATTATTATATAAACATTATTAAAAACAATTTATGAAAAGGTTACTTAAATATAAAAAAATAATTAATTTATTAGCAAAAATATTTAAGTATAAAAACAATGAAAAAAAATCATTAAATTATATAAAATATATAAAATAAAATAAATGTATATGTGTATATATATATAAATGTTAAAAATGTAATGAGTTCCAATAGGCCGTGAAGGTTCCACTGGTGTATTTAGGTACCTTGTTCAGTTCTACATATTTCTTGGCGTCTCTGGCAGGATTTAGTGTAGTGCTCTTGTTAAGCAAAGTGCCTTTGGGCCCACGGAGCTTCAGTCGCTGGTGGTGGGGAACCAGTGAGCCCGTCTGAGTCAGCTTACACTGGAACATTTGATGGATGAGCACATTCTCACTTGCTGCTCGGGGGAAAGAGAGAGATGGAGAGAGAAAATAAACACAAGGCTACACATGTTTGGAGCTTAATTACACCAGGCGCCGGTGCTAATTGTCTCCCCTCATTTACACCATCCCCCACGAATACCCTCACAAACAACATAACAGCACCCCTTTCAAATCTCTATGTGTGCACACTGACCTGCTTGACGTGGGGAGAGGAGGAGGTGTATAGAGGGTGAATGCTAAAACATACATTAAATGCTCTGCAGCAGGTACAAATGTTAAGATCACAGTTCACACGTCCACAACACTGGGGAGTAACTTTTTAAGTAGTGACACTACTAACTAGCCAAATAAGTAAATTATTTTGAACATTATACACTGTCTTACATATAATGCGCTTTACATGAAGTTCACAAAAGATTTGACTCACTGATTTTAACAGTATAGAGTTAGAATGTTGTGAAACTACAAACGTATATGCAAATAAGCAGACCGCAAACAAATATTGGATAAAATAATCCATTTATAATTACACTGAATTATGTTTAACAGCACTTTAAGGTGTAGTGTTACAATGTGTTCTATAACTCAACATTTCTCAAATTGTTGGGTGAATATTTTTCACTCAAGGTAATGCATTGGGGGAATGGATTGATCACAAAGGATACATGATAAGGAAGTATTTTGGGCAGGCTTTTGGTGTCAGAAATGTATTTATGATGCATTAAAATGCTACCTAAGTAGATCAAGGTTTAAATTTCAGAACTGAAAATTAATGTACACTACCGTTTAAAAGTTTGGAGTGTAAATTTTGTATTTATCAAAAAATCCTGAAATAAAATATATCATGCATCACAGGAATAAATTGGATTTTAAAATATATTAAAATAAAAAAAAAGTGTTATTTTAAATTGTATTTTTTTTTTCACAATATTACAGTTTTACTGTATATCTTTGATGAAATATATGAAGCCTTGGTGAGCATAAAGACAGATCTTTTAATTTTTTTTTTTTTATATCTTGCAAACCCCAAACTTTTATATGGTAGTGAATGAAAAAGTGATCTTCTGTAATTTTCTTTTCTTTTATTACAGTAACAATAACTATAGTAACTAAGCTATTTTGATGGGAGCTACTGTTACCATGGTGAGTTTTTTGACCATATAGAGGATGACTGGAACACAAAACACACAATCCTTACTTTTCATAACAAACAAGATGTTTTGGGGAAGAACATCCTTGTTCTTGTCCAGTGAGCCGGTCAGGTCATAGGTCACCTGCAACAGAGGACACACAAACACATATGAGTCCAGCGCTAACAATAGCCCTCACTCTCAGCATGACATAGTGTGCTGACTCTCCGGAGGGCTTCTCGGAAGTGTGTGACTATGGGTTTGTGTTTGTGTGTAAGCCTCAGGCTGAGCACATGACTGTGAACTCAGCATGGGCATGTGTGAACTCGCAGTTTACCGTAACCCACCTTGCCAGCGTAGTGAGTGACGGTAAATGATGGCCCCTGGTCTTTAGGTGGGGGGTTCCCGTTGCCATCCTTGGTCGTGAGGGAGACGGCGTCCAAACCGGAGGAATCCAGCTGTATCTGCAGTCGCTTATAAAGGTTGACTTCACATGGCCTGAGGGACTGACTCTCCTCATCAATGATACACAGCACACCCTGAGGCTTCTGTAACACACACACAGTTACACTGAAGGATTTAGCTGCAAAATAAGGAAGAAATAATGTACAATAAGATATAAACTGGGCAAAATAGGCCCATTATTTTCATTTTCGGGTGAACTATCCCTTTAAATATATATATGTAGCTGACATTAAATATTTGATTTGAAGTTGACACAGCTGTGTGGCATGACATAATGAGTATAATTCCCTATTAGAGCATTTTGCGTAGTATTTTATATTTTATTATGCAAGCAGATTAAATATTCCTATAATTAGAATGATTAGGTTTCAGTTTTATTTCTATAATTCTATCTTCAATACAATGTTCACTCTCCAAGTCTTTAAAACGCACTAGAATGCAAAAAAACAAATAAATAAATGCAGCAGAGTTGTTTATAAAGGACGTGTGAAAGCCTAAAACAGACTGTCATGAAACTCATTCAAATGTACACAGAATAATATACTTAGTAAAGTGTGTGTGGCAAGTGAAAACATGTTTCTGTGTGTACAATGCTGTGTCACTTGGCCTTGACCAAAGGGAGAAGTAATTTTGTGACTCATAAAATGGTCACATCTGACAAACGACTAATAGAGTCATAGTCTAAAAGATGGGCTTTATCACATCTTTGCGACACCTAAGGGAATTCAACACGCCTGGATGTGTGTTAGCCTTTATAAAACAGTCAGCGAGGACATCCGTTATTGAGTCAGTAAATGAAGAGACGGCAATTAAAGAGGCAACAGAGGGGTTCTTGTACAGGGTCAAACTGCCTCAGGGTAGGAAAAACGCTTTCCAACTTCTTTCCCCTCTCTCTCTCTCCCGCCACGGCTCTCGGAAAGCCGCTTCGACTGCGTACCTGGAAGAAGAAGTCCAGCACCGCTGTCTGGTTGCCGAGGGAGCGTAGCGTCTCCATGGCAACCCCCTCCTGCAGACATTCCTGCTGCTCCTGCTGGAAGAGCACGTCTGCGGTGAACTGCCTGATCCGCTCATTCACCATGTTCACGCACAGCTACAGACACAAAAACACAAAAGCCTTTGTTAGGCCACAGCACAGGGACATTTTACTTATTAACAGAATACACTTTCACTGATGCACTGATCAATGAGTTTATTTTTTACATTCGTACACCTTTGTTGATCTTTGGGCAAAAACAATGCTTCTCATGAAACTCATAAACTGTTAATTTAGACATATTTGTGAAATAATTGTGACATTTTCTCATGCATTATTTAATTTTTTTGTTTATTTGTATTTATTTATTTATTTTTTCATAATTTAAAGTGATACATCACCCAAAATGAAAATGCTATCAGCTTCAGAACTTATGTTTTTTCTGCTGAAATCTAACATTTTTTTTAAGAATGATGGTAATCAGACAGTTGATGGTAGCCACTGACTTCCACAGTATTAGGATACCAAAAACTGTTTGAATACTGATATTCTTCTAAAGATAGACTATCCCTTTAAGATCTGGGTCTGGCAACAGGGTAAAACATTAACATCTATAAATTAAAAACATCTAAAAGGCAGAACAATATTACTGATGAAAGCATACAAAAAAAAGTTAACCGTTTTAACGTGATCTTCATTTTACAAAAAGAGAAACAAAGTTTAAATGTACAGTATATATTACATAAATTTACGTACTTAATTGAATCAAAAAGGGTAGGATTTTGTACAATTTTTATAGGGCTGTATATGACTTAGGAAGCAAGCACGTTTTTTATCGGGCAAAATAAAGCATACACTTATGAGGTATATTTCAGCATTCCACAAATTTTCCAAACAATAGTTATACGACAGGCAGCTTTAGCTGCACACAAAGAGCTGGCATGTACGCTAATTACCTCTTAATGAACATGGCTGCAATAAGCATTCAACGTTAACCCCTCGCACCCATTCATGCACTGTTCCACACGCTTCGGTGAGCGGGTTTATTCCAGGAATTCATTCTAACAGCCCAGTAACTGGACTCATTTAAATCATTTATCACCGTAATCCTGCCGAGATGAAAGTTAAAAACAAGAAACCCTAATGGAAGGGAGTCTAAAAAGCCAAAGCAGGAACCACAGTGGGTATCCATATAAGGTATATAGCAAGTGCTTAACACTACACAAGAGACCATAGAAGTTTTTCCATGTGGACAAAAGGTACAATTTCTGATGGAGTAGAAAGAGTAGATGGCTTTGTCCCAAACAAAAGAATTAAACTTCAAACCATCTAGCTGTTGGTTTCTCAGAAGCACTTAGGTCATACAGTATATAATGGAGATGTTTTGATACTGCTGATCAAAAGCTAAGTCTACCGGAGGGAAGTATACGACACGGTTGTATCAACATAGGCGTCTTCCAAGTTTAATGTGGCAACACGCACTGGATGAAGTACAGACGGCCATGGTGGAAGCAATGGAGAGGAAAGAAAACAAGCATTTTAAAAAAGCTGGGTGCACCTCATCAACTTCTCATCATGAGGTTTCACAGCACTACAGGATGTCATAGGGAAGACTGCCCAAGCGCTGACACAATTCAGAACACATCATGAGAGAAACAGATCAGAGCTGAGATGAAGAGCTTGGGCAAAAAGAAGGAGAAACTGAGAAGCACTGAGCAAAAAAAGTCCATCCATGGAGAAAAGATCTCAAATTTGAGTTTGGAGCCATTCTAAAGGAAGCATTAAGGCCCAACGTCTTAATGCAAGAAAACACTCACCCAGAAATGATACAACACTGTCTTTATAAATCACACAAGTGTTGGAAGGCAGAGAGTTTGTTACACTAACTGTAAAAAAAAGCATATAAGAAATCTTCTGTTGATAAGCATTTTCTTTCACTTTGGGGTCTCTAAGTGGTCGTTCACATATAGTGTGTTTTTGTGTCTAAAATAGGGCTGTCAGTTTAGCGTGTTAATTAGTTATGAAAAAAATAACGCAATTAAAATATTTTAACGCAGTTAACGTGCTGGCCAAGCCCCCAGACCTGTACGTCATCTTACAGTCCATACAGCTGACTGATGACAAATATGATGAAGGGCAACAACTCCACAAATGCAGGGATGCCCTATTATTCAAGATACTGGGGATAAAAATGCCCCTGTATGAGTCTCATATTTATATAAGTGACATCACACAGCAGCAAGAACATGAGTGCTGATTTTGTCATGAACAGCACGAGTGCAAATGTTCAGTTCAGTAAACTAAACAGTTTGGCGTAAATTTTTTGAATTAATCCTCGATTTGAACGAAACATGTGAACCAATCCCAATTCAAAGGCCCATTCATAGATGGAGCGCTTTACTTCATTCCTGAATGAATCAGCTGTTTGAACAAATCGAATCGAATGAATGAATGACTCCTGCTGGCAGTTTTAGTTTCTTCTTTAGAGTATAATTTCATTTAGGCTATAAAAAAAAAATAGGTAAATAACATTAACAGGATAGTTCACCATTTTTTTTTTTTTTTTTACATAAAATAAGGTATTTTGAAGACTCTTGGTAACAAAGCAGTTTTGGTTACCAGTGACTTTCACTGCATCAACCAAAAATACTGAGATTGCCTCTCAAATGATCTTCTTTTATGTTCCATAGTTTACGTTTACGGCCATTGTAGCCTAAACGTGTAATAAATATATTATACTCAATCAAATAAAATACTTCTTTCTAAAGCTACTATTTGTAATGTCTACATTAAAAATTTTAATCGACTGGCAGCCCTAGTCTAAAAACGTGAGACGCAGCACTCAAGAATTGTGAGGGTCTAGGGGTGCGCTATTACGCAACATGTAATAGTGGAAATAACAGAAAATAGCCAAAAAGCAAAATAGATAGTTATATTTTTGACATGGGGAAAAAAAAAAAAAAAAAAATCACACTAGACTTTAAATTTGCAACAGAAATATCGTATAAGTGCCTCCTCCGCCATGTTGGCATCAAATAAAGCAGCTGCCATGAAAAACTTGTAAACAAAAGCTTGCAACAACTTGCCCCGGCTCTGGGGTCGTCTGATTGGTCCAGTTTTTTGGAACCGAAATCGATAAGCAGCAATGCGTGGAAATGTTTTTTTTTTTTTTTTTTTTTTTACTTGACACAGTGTTTTAAAAATGTGTCGCTCATGTACGAGACTGTGAAAAAAACAAGAAATGCAAGCGCAACCGTCATACAGTACACATGCATCTAAAGTGTATACATAGAACATGTTTTCCATCCCAATGTGCTGCTTTTCCATTGTTTTTCTGTGTAAACGGCCCCTAACATATCATGCTCTAAATGCAACTGAGAAAATTTTGCTCACCAGTAGGAGTTTTTGGAGACCACAATCAATGGCAAGTGAACTTTTCAAAAGGTTGCACGTAGAGCATCTTGCTTTCACCTGTTGTCTGCTCTGGTATGATTTATTCAGCAGAAGTAGCTACTGTACGAACTGTGTCTTCTACATGTTTCCTTTTTATCATAGGTGGCATCTACTGTAGCATTAAGTTGCAATAACTGGATGTAACTGGATGTATAGAAAACCCTAAAGAAATAGTCAAAAATATTTGTAAATTTACAGATTTCGATCAGACCCGATTCCGACACTTGATACTTACTTGTTATCGGTACGTCCCAATTGGGCATAAAATACCTCATTCAGGCTCCATAATTACAGTCACTGGCCTCTATTTTTTTCCCTCATTCTTGTGACCATTAAAAGGTCAAGGACAGTAAATGTTCTTTCACATGTGTATTAAAGATGTGTACGCATCTCAGTGTTTCGTAGGCATTTCCCAATCCATCTCACACACCATCACAGGAGATCTCCCAGGTGATTGTGGGTAAGCACTTATATCTTCTAGCACCAATCCTGGTTTACACCTTGTCCAACACTGTCAAGGAAGATATCCAAGAATGGCACACACACACACACACACACACACTCCTACCTGCCTATCCTATCTGCCTATGACTATCTTTCACAGAAAGAACAGATCCACACACAAATAAAGGCCCTCGTCTTGACCGATGGGGACGGACCTTTAATAATGTTCTTGCACAAAATGTCTGTTGCATTCAGCTTAACATTAATTGACTATTACCATAAATACTGGTTTAAAGCTATGTTCACACCAAGATGAATGTTCAGTCTAAAAATTTGATTCAAAAGACATTTTCATTTGGATGAATGGCTGTTGATGTGGCTGTTCAGCACTGTGCGTAAATCTAATGAACCAATGTGTGTTTTTGGTCACATGGCTGATGCTGGTTTGCTAGTCATGACCAGCTGGCCATCCAGCAAAACCAGACAGAACCAGCCATTTCTTTTTTTTCCTACAGTAGATCCACACCTGGTTTAGCAGTTGGAAGTAGATGGACAGCTCATATATGAACCATTACTCCACAGTGGCCCTAATTTACCTCATGCATCCTCCCTATGGAGTCTATGACAACAATGACATTGGTTGGTGCCAAATCCAGGCCAATGGTTCATGGGTCAAACCCGACTCTTCACAGAGACTCCTTTGTGTCTGGTGCCAAGGGTTCAGCTGAGGAGAAAACACCCCCCCCCTCACACGTCAACCTCATCTTGTCCTGTACAAAAACACAGCTCACACAGTAGACGTGGCAACTGAGGATTCTGGGCAGGGGGCGGCGGTGCACACATGTGGCGTCTTAGCCTTCAGACGGACATTTGTCTCTCTCCAAAGCACTAAAATAACACAACTCGGGGCCTCGACAGCAGCTGCTTTATTGCATGCTACTCTTTAGACTTTGGGGGGAAAAAATGAATGTATATAATGTATATGGCACATCCAGCTATGCGTCTGGGTCTGGCTCCAGGCTACTGTGAAGAATGCACTTATGCTTTCACAACAATTCAAACAAAGTTGAATTGTCACCCAGTTTAGCCTCAGTCGACCTCTCTGGGGCGTATCTGGAGTCAAGCTGCCTTTCTGACGGTCTTCTAAGGCAGTATCCCAATTGAAATGAAACCTCATATGTTAGTACCAACTGCTGCTTTAATAGTCATATTTAATAGACATAATGAAGTATTTTTATAATTTACAGACAGTACACATACAGTGCTGCAGTATTGAGTCCTAAAACCTGTAAATCAGATCTAATTTTAGAATTTCTAGTTCCATCATCCTGAAGTCAAATTGAATAGGTTTCTGGTTAAATGACTGAAATAAGGTCTTTGGTTAACACAAGACATTTTCACATTTCTACGACATCAGTAATATCCAACCCATGCCATGGGACGTTAAATGTCATCATGCCAACTTTGCTAGGACAATCTGACACTTCTGATTCAGAGCTTGCACAGTACGTAGGGCCCTATGATTTCCACAATGCAGACGGAATCACGGAAATCATAAAAACATGGAAAGTCACGGAATAGGCCAAAATTTGGATAAATAAACTAAAAGCAACTAAGTCAGTCCATTTAAATCAAAACATGATGTATAGAAAGTGAACATTAAGTTGCAAAAATATCATTTAAATATGAATCCTGCATAATCTGTGTGTCTGTGTGTGAACGAATGGAGCAGATGAGCGGTTTTGTTTACTACACACCTACTGAATCAGTGTTTTCGGCCTCTGCCACTCAATATATGAGCACATGAACATAATCTCCAGAGCTGCTCTGAGAGTCACTTGTGAGCATTGTACCATTCTTTTGAGTAAAACTATCATCATATCATATACAAACAGAAACCTAAATGTCTTCACAGTAACCCTTCAAAATAAAAGTTCAGTTTAACTTGAAGAAACCATAATAGAAATTTTACTTATTGTAATTATAGTACTATTACTAATGATAAAATTATTATTAAAACATTAAAGCAATATTTACCAGAAAATTATTTATCAGAATAATATTTAGCAGAAAGATGTAAATACACAACACAGTATTTCTGAAAAAAAGAAAAAGAAATAATAATAAATTAATTAAAATCAATTAATTAGAGACGTTTTTGATTGTTAATATTTAAAAGAACCATTACAATGGAACTTAATGGAAAACAGAATTTGATAAAACTAAAATTTTAATATAATAAAAGTAAAAAAAAAATAAAAAATAATAATAAAAAAAAACATTCCATAGGGCCTTAAATTAATTAATAATAAACATTAAAACAAAGTCTAGAAAAATTATAACAGAAAAAAAATGGAATTAGGAATAAATAATAAATAAAACATAATTTGGGATAAAATAAAACAGATCTCATAGGGCCTTAAGTATGTTTTATTGTTTGCTTATTGTCTATTTTTGTTTGTTTATTATCTGTTCAAATGTAGAGCTTAGAGTAACTGTTTGCAGTCCTTACCATCACAAGCGCAGATATGGATTTTTGTTTACAACCATAGTATCCTCTGTTCTCCGCATAAAACTGGCGGCAAAAAGACGACAAACATAGATGCACTGTGTGCTCTGTTTCACACTAGATCCTCAGGAAGAGCTGAAGCAGCACTCACCTATTGTGCTTTACTGGCAGTATCACAAGCAGCTTACCACTCTGATACATTCTGCTCAAGTTGCGCTTGCAAAGTCAGTTCGGATCGATTGGCTTGGTCATGTAATATTTTCAGAACGTGACTCGGGCTCGAATTGATATGGTGAAACCAACTACATTATTAACTGTCGTTATAATCGCTTTGGAAGTTGAAGCTCAATTATGTTACGGGGTGTTACACACGGTTGAGATGTTCGGCCAATCACAACGCACTGGGTCATTTGGCCAATCAAAGCACAGTGAGCTTTCCGAAAGAAGAGGCTTTGTAGAAATCAACGTGTTTTAGAAAGACATCTTTCCTGCAATTATCCAAAAGCCAATGGAAAAATCTTATTGGGTAATTCTTGAGGAAACCAGGGTGATGCTAACGTCTGGATTGGCATGCAAAATTATGTCATCCCGGCAGCACTCTATTGTCTGCTGCTTTGAATTTTTGAGTTTGATTCAATGTATTCTTGGCTAAGTTTTAGAACAGCCTACACATCGGAAGCACATTTATGAAGCCTTAAAAACACAGCCAGCTCACTCAGTTTTAGAACAGAGCTATAAAGTCAGCATGAGCAGAGTCAGAAAAAACACCTGTCTCGCTTAGAATGAAAAGCCTTTGTGGTGGAAAAACCCAGCAGAAGAACATCCCGTGTGTCGTTAAGTCTAAAAAAAGTCATAGCCCAAGGCAGCAACATACTGTGGGATAGGTCAGTGCTTTCCCCTGTACGGGAAACAGGATCATGAGCACAATGCCTTGATTCCCATTGGTCTGTGGCTCTGTGGCATATCCACATCAAACCTAGTGCAGACCAGGAGATGGTTTAGGAGGCCCACAAGCCACAATGAGAAGGTGAAGAGCAGTTTGTGTTCTTTAAAGCCAGCTGAACAGTGTGCACTTAGAAAGGGGTCTATAAACGTTAGCCTCAGTGTGACGTTACAATGATAGGAAAGACCCTTTAAAAGGTCACAATCAGATGTTAAAAGTGTAATTATCATTGTCCTCATTATATCTGTGCTGTCACCCCTTACCTGTTCATAACCATTGCGCTGGAATTCCTCGAAGCCAAAGATGTCCAGGATGCTTATCTCAAGGGCAGGATCTCTGTCAAAGCAGACAGGAACATATTTCAGGCTTGTGGAGGGGTCGGAGTATTATGAACTTTGATTAGTGATCTGAAGCCAACAATATGTCTTGAACCATAGCTTAAGTGCAAGGTTTTCTAGTGTATAAAGCAGAGAGAAAGAAAAAAAAACACAACTCTTAAAGGTCACTGACAAGAAAAAAAAAGTACATGCAGGTTTTTCTAAGAAACAAAAGGTTATGTCAAGACAATTATGTCATAATTTACTGTTACACCGCGTCAATGGAAGTGTTTAAGCTGTCTGACATGTCAGAACGTTCTCTAAAATGGACCAATCAGCTGTCAAAACAAAATTATTTTTCATCATTGCACCTTAAAAGATTCATTCATTCAACAAAATTATGACAGACAACTACACATAATACATGCCAAAGCTCAGTTTTAAGTCACAATAAATGACTGTATTTTATAATAGTGTGTGCTGGTGTGACCGTCCTGGTGGAAATGATCATGCCCTCAAAGACCCATAATAAACATTCTCATATTCACATCAATAAACATTAGCCTATTGCAAAGCAGCTTCCACTGAACTGCTGACCAGGACACAACAGGTCAAGCATGCTTTGGCCAGTTATTGATCACACATCAGACCTTTATTTCTTTACAATAGTAAACCTTTTGTAAATAGATGACAATGGATTTTGATAGTGTGGATGTCTTATTATTTCTTCAGTTGAATCCATATAGTCAGTGATCCAAATTAAAGGTTAGTTAGTCCAGTTGCTGGTCCCCACTGACTTCCATAGTATGAAAAAATAAAATAAATAAATAAAAACAAAAAACACTATGTCAAAACTAAGATGAAACGTACCAGCAACTGAAGCTGAACTATTCTTTTAAGAATAAAAGTTACTATACTTGCATTATGAATGTATCAAGTGTACGCACACAGCCATTCAAAAGTTTGGAGTTAATATAATTATGTATCAAAAATGCAGTTAAAACATCAATATTGTGAAACTATTTACAGCATACAGCAATTAGAGAAGCTGCAAGTTTCTAATTGTTTGCCAAAGGGCATATTCATATGTTTGTTTGTTTTTTGAGTAAGGCATGTGAAATCATGTGGAATGATGAGTCACTGTGACTGTTTATGTGTGAATACAAACATAATTATAGTTCCTTGTAAATTTCTGGAAATTTCTCAAACATTAGAATTGTGTTTTGCTTCTGTGTTGTTGTTGTTGTTGTTGTTTTCCCTGGAAAAGTAAAAACAGTAATATTGTGGAACAATTTAAAACAAATCCATTATAAATATAATACATTTCTGTGATGGCAAAGTTGGATTTTGGAATGTTTATTTTATAGATATTATAAACGTCCTTACTGTAACATTTGATTAATTAAATTATTCAGAATCATGCTGAAAAGAGTAGTAATTACTTTCAAATTAAGTATAATATAAAGTTGTCTAAATTAAGTCTTTAGCAATGCATATTACTAATCAAAAATTAAGTTTTGATATATTTACGGTAGGAAATTTGCAAAATATCTCCATGGAAAATGATCTTGATGAAAGATCTTGGCATGAAAATCATTTTGACCCATATACCTGTGCTGCTTATGACTGGTTTTGTGCTGCATACAGCCGTTAGTGAATCTGTGAGTTTCTAATTGTTTGTCAAAGGGCACATTCGTATGTCTGCAAAGGTGAATATATGCTCACTATTTGTTTTTTGGAGGATAGTGAGGCATGTGAAATCATGTGAAATGATGAGTCACTGTGACTGTTTATGTGTGAATGCACACATACTTGGAGTTCCATGGAAATTTCAGTTTTAGCCACGAGATACCGTTCTCAAAATGCAATAACAGCAGAGGAGGTGTGTCTTCCTGCTTATACGCTACTGGCTCTGTCACTTACCATCAGGTGCTCTATAGCAGATGCCTCAAATACAATATGTAAACTATTCCAAAACTTCACAGTGTTTTGACTGATGTTTATCACAGAAGGTCTCTGAGAAGGACTTGGTGCTTGTTTCTACTAGTAACAGCTGAGTATGTTTTGTGAGCAGCTGAGATGCACAATCCATACAGATCAATAGCTGGTAACCATCACTGAAATTGTACGTACTTGGGAAAAGTGTTTGAA
Organism: Poropuntius huangchuchieni; assembly: GCA_004124795.1. Classification (NCBI taxonomy): domain Eukaryota; kingdom Metazoa; phylum Chordata; class Actinopteri; order Cypriniformes; family Cyprinidae; genus Poropuntius; species Poropuntius huangchuchieni. Next base: position 8,462 of record SCHK01409623.1, on the reverse strand, counting down.
ATAAGTTATTCCAATAATAATCTCCTTTATTCAGGTCTCTCATTCACACTGAGACAAAGGAAAGCATCCACATAAAAGCATGGATCTAAGCTCACGTGCACGCTCACACACATGCCTGCATCTTACCCCGTGCTATCTTCATGGCCTTGGAGGTAAAAGTTAATGTTATTGACCAGGAAGCTGAAGAGTCGTCCGTATAAAGCTTTTGTCAAGAGGTCTCTGTGATGGTTGGACATGTCGACTGTGTGGCGCCTTGTTATGACATCACCTAAAGCAGAGGGCAAATGTCAAGTAGTTAGTGACCTTTCACATTGTCTTTCATCCTCAAAGGCTAGCATAGATGGTCATAAGCGTGTTTCGGATGTTTGCCACCACTATGTATAAGTATATACTGGGGGGGGGGGAGAAAAAATAAATAAAAATAGCTCCGCTAACGCAGGTTCTCTATGACACTATAGTTCAAGCCAGGGTTGCCAGGTCTGTGGTTTTTCTATTCACCAAACATTGCTTGTAAAGCACCTCCTATACAATATTTCCTCTGAACTTTGTGCTTTTTTACTTAATTCATTTCATTTCTTTCTTTATGGTCTCTCATGAGGAGAAATTTGTCTTGAACAGTCAAGAGAGCAGATTACCTTACAAGTTACAGGGTTGCCAGGTCTGCGTTTTTCAATTCACCAAACATTGCTTGTAAAGGACCTCCTATACAATATTTCCTCTGAAATATTGTGCTTTTTTACTTCATTTAATTTCTTTCTTTATTGTCTCCATAAGAAGTAGTTTGTATTGAGCAGTCAAGAGTGCAGATCAACTTACACACCCACACATTTCCAACAAACCCTATTTCCTAGTATTCAATGAAGCAACTGATAATGGAATTAACGAGAATCTATATCTATTTAACTTACAAATCGGTACCCTATATCTTCCGAACTTCCGAAACAAAAACCCTCAGCTCTTAAATTCTGCTTTTTTAACAAAATTCAAACAATATGTCACTTAGACGCTTTTAAATGTGGTGTGACAGATTGATGTAATTTAAGTGGCAGCACTAATAAAAGGTGTCAATAAAATAGCATGTGAACAAACTAACGTTTACCTCAGGAAGGTTATTTTCAGTGTTCACAGCTAAAATAACACTAGAAGAGAGCGTATTTACTGGTAGCATGTTTCAATAAATCTGACATGAAGACAGGTTTTATGAAAATTACCTTACGCGTAACTGAGCTCAATATAACCATGTCTGTTTGTCTTTCAGAGTATAATAGTTTGAGCTCAGTTGTTAATTTAAACCTCTAATATTATAGTAATGTACTATGTATAGTTTGCAGCATTAATAGAGAGAGATTTACCATCCATATTAGCAGATGTCATTCTGATTAATCAATATCGAATCGAAATTGGCCGAGAAATGTAGTATCATTGCATCCCTAGCATACATGTATGTATGTTTGATCATTCTAACATTATATAATAACTTTTTCATTTTTAAAGCTCAGCAGCTATGTTTACAATCCATTTTGGGACATAGAAAGAGCAAAATGAATACTCTCCTAAGAACTTTGTGTTCCACAGAAGCAAATCATCAGAAGAAGTTGAACATTTCCGTGGTAAATGATTACTTTATCTAGCAAGGTCAACCAGCTTCACCATAAAGACCACGCTGGTTGTTTTGCTGTCCCATCAATAAACCGTCACCGAACCAGCATTAACCAGCACAGCAGGATCAGCATCTAAACGCAAGCTGATCCTTTCAGTAAAAAACATCAAAACAGCTAGTCACTGCTCAAAACAACAGGGGCACAGAGCAAAGAGGAAAACAAACTGGAGACAGTGTGTCACATTTTGACTGATATACGCCGCACGTGGGAGGCTGAAAAACAAGCGGCCCATTGTTGGAGCTGCTGGCTGAGGGGACACGGCACATGCTAATGCGGAGGACACACAGCGCCTGGACTCCGATGATGTGACCTTTGATGATGTCAGACACTGAATCACCACATTCGCTATGCCATTCATGGCCGGCCACAGTGCGTCAACATCCAGATGCACAAACTGCCAAAGCCTGACCGTCAATCAGTGCCGTGGTTGTCGCAAATCAGAGATTAATTCATCCTCTGCATATATCACACTACACAAGTGTGGCATTGTAAGGATGGCATTTCTATCTGAATTGTTTACTTGTTTATGAAATACAATATCCAAAACAACAAATCATCACAAGACTAGTTCATCCAAAAAAACTTAACATTTACTCTCCTTCATATCATCCCAAAGCTGTGTGACTTACTTGAAATTACTTCTTTTGTGTTGAACTAAAGTAAGAACATAAAATTAGGAAAGGGATTTGAAATTGTAAAGTTTCAGAAAGCTCACAAAGCACTATTAAAAGTCTGATAAAAGCTAAATTTATGTTTTATCCACTGATAGTCCTCTCTTACCACATTAAGAGTCATAAATCGGATCACTTAGATTTAAGAACCAATCATTCAGACCTTTTTTTACAAATTAAACTAATTAATTCACTAAAAAGATTTGACTGGAAATAGCTCGGACTTTAAGATATAGATTTTAAGATAATAAAAGCATTTGATAATTTCATTATTCAAAGCTAATGTATAGATTCAGAAGACTTGAAAATATAGTGCCGTGGAACAGTTTTATATTACTTCAGTGTTTAGTTCGGTTTAGTTTTTTGGGTGAACTATCACTTTAAAAGAGAGGATGCATGACAAAGCGAAGGAGAGGGAGAGAGAGAGAAAACACAGACAGACACAAGACAATGCCAAGTGTGCTTGTAATTTTCGACAATAGGTCGGAGTGTCCTCAATGGCTGAGTTAGATTAACATCCAGACATCATGTGATTCATACATACTCCACACTTGTTACATAATGACACAACATGCACACAGTCTAGACTTTGCAAAAGAACTGTGTGTTTATGTCTGTGTATTTTGAATGAGAAGGCAGTTATCCAATTGAGTCAAATTGAGCCAAATTGGGCTCGCCAGTAACACGATCCAAGGCCGAATGCTTGAGGCCGCTTTCATTGATGAGTTTGCGACTGGGCAAAGGCCAGTACATCTCAATGATAGGAGTCAGCAGGCCTCCCGGCTGTGAGATTTACTTCATGTACGGTGTTACGCTAAACAAGATGACTTTAATTGACAGTGTTTAGTCTGTGTGTTGATTGATGCTGATACGTGACATACGTGCAAACTGAAGATTGTACCTTTGAAACACTGCACATCAGAGGTGAGGGCAGAGCCGAGATCCTCAGAGCTCACCTGCAACATCCCAGCCACTACAGGAGAGGGAAAAAAAAAAAAAAAAAGACATTTATATGACTACAACCAGTTACAAATCTAAATTCTGATTGGATTAGCCACATCTGAAGTCATTAAAAAAAAAAAAAATAAAAAAATAAAAAAAAAAAAAAAAAAAAACAATTATATAACAACAACCAATTAAAAAACAAAATTCTAATTGGAATAACCACATCTGAAGTCAAAAAAAAAAAAAAAATAAATAAATAAATAAATAAATAAATAAATAAATAAAATAAAATAAAATAAAATAAAAAATATATTGTACTTATAGAAATAAAAATAAGCTCAGAATCCAACAGAAATTATTTACCTTTACCTTATGGTTTTAATTTATGACAGGCATTGCCTTCACATCACAGAAATTTCTTGCCTCTTATTTTACATTCTTTACAATTATTACACTATTTTTACACTAGAGTTATTACACTATTTAAAAAAAATAAAAAATAAAAAAAAAACAGTAATTTTGCAAAATGTAATCACTGTTTCCACAAAAATATTAAGCATAACAACTGTCTTCATCATATAATAATATAAGATAATATTAAAAACATAAAAACAATAACACATAACAACAAAATAAAATAATAATAAATGTTTCTTGAACAGAGTAATGGTTCCTAAAAAATCAGCTTTACATTACAAGAATAAATTACATTTTACAATATATTCAAACAGAAATAGAATTTGTAATATTATACAATATTACTCTTTTTACTGTATTTTTAATAAAATAAATTCAGCCTATGTGACTCCTTTCAAAAACCTCTCAGAAAAAAAAAGACCCCAAATATTTTAATGGTGCTGTATATTAAGGCTTTGAACGTGGCTCATCCAATCAGATGTCAGAGTTAACATAACATGTTGTAACACATACACAGTCCAGCTTTCAACTCCAGGCCTCCCATTTACTTCCTATTATGCACTTATATTACTGTTTGCATTTGGCACCTAGTGTACTGTCATTTCTGTGTATGAGTGTGTTTGGGTGGAGTGTACCCATTAGTGTATAATAGGGCTTGTTTATATGTGATCTCATGTATCCACAACGACGGGAACCTCATACGGATGTGAATGTATCGGTCTGTGTATTTGCGTGTGCTGACGTCACTTGTTTACCCAGGCTCAGTATTATGTGTGTCATTATGTAACGTGGAGGGCAGTGAGTGGCCGTTCTGTTCCGCCCTGGTGCTCTGCAGGGCTTAAGGAAACAGGTGACCCTGTGCATGTGTGTGTCTAAAATGTGCGATTAGTACAAAATTGTATGACAGAGTGTGTTATGTGTGTTTATTAGAGTGGCAGAGAGAGTTTTCCATTGCGTGCTGAGTGATTCTGCTATTAGGCCACGGTAGAACTGATGTAAACAACTCAGGATGGTGTGTGACACAGTTCTTGCTGCGTAGTCACCCGCCCACTTTCCCTCGTCTATGCTTCCTAAGGCCTCCCGGTGGAGCAGATCGGCCCCTGCTGGCCTCGTGGCGCAGCTGCACGACTGACCTCTATCCAGCAGCTGCAAGTCGGACACAAACGCAGTGTCAGCGTCTGTCAGGGCGGTGAAGCGCACATCTCCCAAGTGCAGCAGCGCAGAGAGGACCACAAACAAATTCTCCACCTCCTGCGAGAGAAACAAGGTGCTGAGAGTCAGACTGGATTGCAGACTTATAAAGGTAGAAAAGCTCCTGAGAAACAGGGTTACAGCTCAGTACAGTTACATTTGAGGGGCGGGGTCTGAAATTACAGAATCAAATTGTGCTATTTTGCTACTTTTGAACCACTTTTGACAACACTGAGATGACATGCCGCTTCTCTCCTGCTCTAGTTGTAGAATATTGGTTGTAGAAAAAGGATGCATAAGTGACCAACACAAAAATTCAAGGAACAAACTTTTTTTTTTCTTTTTTAATTTTAAAATTTTGGTTGTAAAAAAAAGGAGAATAAGTGGCCCACCAAAAAATTCAAGGAACAAACTTTTTTTTTTTTTTTTTTACCAGATTTTTAAAAATAATACATAATAATAAAAGGTATACATACAAAAATATTTCTAATCAGTTAATTCAACTTGTCACTAGTATGTGCAGCTAGTATCCAATAATTTTGAATAACTGTGATCACTATTAGTTCAGTCTTTATTTATATACTATTACAATGTTCAATAATATTTTCAAATAGCTTATAATTTTAGAATTTCAGCTTCCATTTTATTTTAGTCTAAACTATAGTAATTTGTGTTTTTATTTGACATTTTAAGTCATTTCAGTACTCTTTTTTTATTTTGGTTACTTGCTAGGGAAACATTTTTAAATTTTAATTTCATTCCAGCTTTTTTTTTTTATTTAATACTTTTTATTTTATTTCAGCTCAATATCAATTAAAAACAGATTTATTAATATTTTGAATTTGCTTTTATTTACATTATTATATTAATTTTAAGTTGTAGTATTTTTATGTTTTTAATTTGTAGTAATTATGTGTTTTTGTAATTTTTTATTAATTTGTATAAATATATTCATTTATTTATTTATTTAAAAAATATCTTATTTTATTCCAGGCAGTTGCCAAGGCAACATTTCTAATTTTCAATTTCATTTAAATGTTTCATTTAATATTTATTTTATTTCAGCTTTATTTAAATTAACAGGATTGCGTATGACTTTTTTTTTAAATTAAAAACCTAAAACATTTATATTGGACACTGAAAGATGCACACTGAAATCATATCATATATTTTGTTGTTGTTGTTATTACTTTTTTATTTATTTTTATGTACAGTATTTATGTATGTATGAATGTATGCATTTATGTTTTGGAAAAACATACAGAATAAGAATTTTAAATCTTAAATCAGATTACAATCAATATAAAACGCTTAATTTAATCTATATGCAGTCTCATTTTCTGTGAATAATTAAAAAAAATAAATAAATGAAAACAAGTGCTGTCAATGACAGAATTAAATATGGAGGGTGAATATTAAATATTGTGTTGGACATTATGAGACCCAAAAAGTCGAAAGAGGTTGAGAACCACTGTTCCATGTGCAAAATAAAGAGATGAGCAAGCTGAATGTAAAGTAAAAGGCAGAGGCAGATATACACACGGCAGTCTGAGAGACAGTGTGTTGTGTTAACGTGTGTGTGGGTCACTGAGGGTCGTGCTGCACTGATGGGATGAGAGAACAATCCTCCTTTAATGAAGCAGATTTACAGGTTCCTGGTAGGATTAGAACACAGTGTCTGGCTGGAGGTCAGGTGCGTGTGAGAGTGTGAATGTGTGTGTTTGAACCCAACACACAAACACATGAATCAGAACACAGTGTTCCCCCTGATATTACACCCTGTACTGTAACAAAATGTTCATATATTACCATGAGGGTGTGCTTGTGATTGTGCAAACATATATATGATACATATTGTACAGTACAGTCATAGCTAGTGTTCCATTGTGAACATACTCTTCAAATCTTTACCTCACCATAACAGCATAACACACACAGGTTGACATGTTAGTGTGGCCTCAGGCTGAATGGCAGTCTGAGTAGTATGTTTTTATAGTCTCCAGACATACTGTAATGAGTTATAATGTGTAAACCTACATAAATCAGAACAACACGTCTGAAGCGGCTGCCAAAGCCAGAGGCATACCAGCTCTCTGTCTCTGTACATGTGAGTCACTTAAAACCAGAACCTCTTTGCTTACTTTAGACGAGACAGCTCAGATTCTACTGAGGCCATAAAGTAATGTCTGAATCAGGGTTATTATAGTTAACTGTAACTAAAACAAAAGCCCTAAAAAACATAACTTAAACTATACATGAAGATACATTTATTTGCAAAAACAGATAACTCAGTTTTTATAAATTTTTAGATTTTTATTAGTTTTAGTTTTATTTATTTAGTTTTATTAAAAAATCATAAATCATGTTTTTATTGTGTTACCATGTTTTTATTGTTTTATTGTGTTTTATTTTTTTTTTTTTAGTTATTACTATTTAATAAAAAAACCCAACTTCAGTTTGATTGACATTAATTGGAATGCAGGATAAAAAAAACAAATTAAACCTAAGTGTGCATGTGTAGTTGCATCTTCGCGTGTGTGTGTGTGTGTGTGTGTGTGTGTGTGTGTGTGTGTGTGTGTGTACCAGTCTGTTGAAGCCGAGGGCACGTAGAGCCTGTTTAAGGGCCGAGAGCTTCTCTCTGCTCTGAGGACACGTGGTAGCTACTGCAGGAGTTTCACCAGGAGCCGCTGTGTTCATACACCTGAAAATAAACAAACAAACAAACAAACAGGAGACATGATTAGTGTGATTTAAGATTAGAGCCGATTGAGACTTTACGTTGGCAGTGGATTCTGAATGTTAGTATTTGGTCTGGGCCTTTAAGAGTGCTAAGTAAAGTTTAAGATGTTCTAAATGTCACTGACATAATAACAAATTCAAGTCAAAGAAAGGTGAATGTTCAATTTTTAATGACAACCTTCCATTCACCCGTATGAAAGATTTGCTGAGGACACTTGGGGTCACAGAGAGTGCAGGGTAAAACAAGTTAAAACTGGCATCTGACATCATCCAGTATTAAGGTTTTTTTTCCTATTTTGAAAAATCCTGATGATTGTTAAAGGCTGAAACTGCATCAATCATACAATGATACAAATTTAATGCATTAAATGCTGAATTTAATAAATCACCAGTCAATTAACATCTTACGTATATTATTCTTTTGCCTCATAGTGTTCATGACTTATAGAACATTTTACTACAGTGTACATCATACAGAGATGAATATGAAAAAAAAGAAAAGAAAAAAGACTAATGACAATCTACTTTTCA
>SCHK01409603.1:0-10261 GCA_004124795.1 Poropuntius huangchuchieni | reverse complement strand
TGTGTGTGTGTATATGTGTTTATAAATTAATTACTATATATTTATTGTATTATTAAACTTTATATATTAATAAAATTTAATTATATATGGAATATTTAGAACCCAGATTTTACATTAAAATGTCTAGTTAGGACACAACACAGAACCAAAGTTGTTTATTAAAAACGTCTGTGTAAACAATGAAATTAATTAAATTAATTAATATTTATTATGAACAACATGCAACATTTTTTGCAAATGTTCAAAACCATTTTTTCAGCTTTTTGCAGTGATAACCAAATAATCATTATTGATATGCAATCAATAAAAACACAATATTAGTGAATCGTTTAATAATTGTAACAGTATCATTATTGATTAACTGGAATTTGCCAGGAGAAACAGATTATTTAAATTACGAAAGGGAGAATATTGGTGAAAACAAAAATGGAAAAAACAGTGAAAATGTATTTATTTTTGATTAATCTCTCCATGTGAACATAAACACAAACATTATCGCTAGGAATATGCCCAGACATATGCACACTTCCTAAAGCAGACGTGTGTGAAGAGAGTGTGTATCCATGCGCTCAGTTTTAAACCCTCTGTTAATCATGTGTAATACGCCGTGCACTTTGTTCTCAACTGTAACTGTCCTCTCAGATATGCATATCAGACTCTCACATGCCTCAATCCCTTATTTAAAGCATTCTCTCCAGTCTGTGACTCACTTCCTCCTGAGAGAGAAATGTTCTGCTGGATGCATGCATATTTAAAACACCCACCCACCCTTTCAAATGCGGTTGGGCCACACGAGCCCTGCTCAATAGTGAATGAGGACATCTCACGGGCCTGGTGTGAGAGTCTGTGTAGAGACACTTAAGAATGACTGAGCCAGTTCTCACTCATGCCAAAAGTTAAGTGATGTTAGCCATTTAGCTACTCTAAAATTTATGTGAAGTAGACACACCCCTTTCAACAAACCCCACCCCTTTAAAGTTACTGTTGAAACGGTTGTAATCTGAGAGTAGCAGGAGCAGCAAATAAAGCTGATCTCACTGTTAGCTGCTAACCATGTGGACTGCCCTATAAGACTTTTGAGGTGCTTTTTGTCTGTTAATCATTTTGCAGTCACATTGTAACAGTCCTCAGTTGTGATATTTTGGGACAGCTAATTCAGTAAGATCTGTCAGGCAAATAGATATTTCCTAAGTGTCATTCCATAAAACTGCTTTTAGCGCCTTAAATGCCACAAAGCACTGCTTTTTCTTTGCTGTCATAAAGAATTTAATTGTTTTGTAGCTAATGACAGTGAAAGTGTCCTCTACAGCGAGACATGTAATCCAGATAAAGTTCTTTTGCTTTGTTTTAAGTTTGAAGACAAATCTTGTTTAATCCTTTCATAAAGAATGAGACACGTCCATTCAAAATTTGAATACATCTTGCAAATGGGGCTACCTTTTCTCTTCTGATACCTTTTTGTAAAGTCTTTCTGCTTTTGTTTTCTGTACACTTTCTCTAATTGCACATGTTTTTCTAAGAAGTCCCCAATGCTCCCCAAGGCTGCATTTATTTGATCAAAAATACTGTAAAAGCAGTGATAATTTGAGATATTACTGCAATCCGTAATAACTGTTTTCTATTTGAATACACTTTAAAATATAATTTATTTATTTGATGGCAAAGCAGAATTATCAGCAGCCATTACTCCAGTCTTCAGTGTCACATGATATTTCAGAAATCATTCTAATATGCTGAGTTGTTGCTCAAGAAACATTTATTATTATCAGCACTGAAAATAGTTGTGCTGCTTAATTTTTTTGTGGAAGTTCATTCTTTAATGAATAGAAAGTTCAAAAGAACAACATTTATTGGAAACATAAATATGTAATTATTTAAGTTATTTTTGATCACCTTAATGCATCCTTCTGAATAAATTTTGAATGGTAGTATACAGTTAAGATCAAAAGTTTACATCCCCCTTTCAGAATCTGCAAAATGTTAGTTTTTTTTTACCAGAGTAAGAGGGATTCATGTTGTTGTTTATTTAGTACTGACCTGAATAAGATATTTTACATAAGATATTTACATATAGTCCACAGGAGATAATAATAGTTGAATTTATCAAAATTACCCCGTTCAAAAGTTTACATCCCCTTGATTCTTAATACTGTATTGTTACCTGAATGATCCACAGCTTTATTTTTTGTTTAGTGGTAGTTGTCCATGAGTCCCATGTTTGTCCTGAACAGTTAAACTGTCTGCTGTTCCTCAGAAAAACTTCATCAGGTCCCACAAATTCTTTGGTTTTGCAGCATTTTTGTGTATTTGAACCCTTTCCAACAGTGACTGTATGATTTTAAGATCCATCTTTTCACACTGAAGGTTCAAACACTCACTGATGCTCCAGAAGGAAAAACCATGCGTTAATTGACCTCAACCTTATCTACTTTAAATATCATTTAAAAATAAAAATGCAAAAAAAGGCATTATTAGAGGTGATTCCCATTGATATCCCATGTCATGTCATTATGCAGCCATTGTCTAGAAGGCAATAAAAGTAAACTTTAGGATTGAATTGGACTGTGTGCTGCACCTATCACACTTTTTGTCATTTTGCTAAAATGGTTTTGATCCAAACCGACTTCTAATACTTTTTCTGTGGGGCGACATTCCCCTTGAGTAGTCTGGGGTTAATTGCCCTGCTTCAGGAAATTAGGATCAGGGTGACTCCCTTGTGCATGGATGGCTCATTCCACGGTTTGAACCAGTGACCTTTGGGTAGTGAGCTCATCACACAGAAGGCCACATGGGATCTAGGCAGGGCAGCATGTTATTATCAGGGTTTCTTTCCTTTAGATTTGCTTGATTAATATTTCATTCTTTCAATTTGAAACTCTTTAAAGGCCCTGTCATCTCTTTTTCTAACTTTCATTCTGATGCGCTGTGCTATGGGGTTAGGAGTATATCCGTCGGCAGTTAGAAGAAGAACAAAGGCAGCTGGAGATTCTTCAACAGCAGCTTCTCCAAGAACAAGCTCTTCTCCTGGTAAACTCTCATTTCAACTTTCACCTTTAAAGTTCTTGCACTTCCTTTCTTTTCATCTACTGCGCTTTTGCCAACTGTCGGTCCCCTCCGCGATCAGTGCACTCACAGAGAATATCGATTGTGTGAATTGATCTGGGGCATTTGGGATTTGTGGCGGCTCTGTTTGTTATTGCTCGGTTCTCAGGGAAATTAGACTCAGGATCCACGGCCATCAGGTCATGATGGGATTAGTTTATAGAGCTGTTGAGTTTGAAGTTCTTCTGATAGCCTCCAGTTATTTTTAGGAGTCCAGACCTGTTAGCATTATTTTATCTGCTCTATATGTGCCTCAAATCTTGCTCTCTTCACCTCATTCTGGTTCTCTGGTGTGTCTAGGAATACAAACGGAAGCAGCTGGAGGAGCAGAGGCAGGCTGAGCGGTTACAGCGGCAGCTGCAGCAGGAAAGGGCCTACCTTGTTTCACTGCAGCAACAGCAGCAAGAGCCACGGCCTGCAGACAAAAAACAACTGTACCACTACAAAGACTCAGTCAACCCCAGTGACAAACCGGCCTGGGCCAAAGAGGTACAGAGAGATCTTGTGAGGACTCTTACATAATTTACGCTGTCTAGGGTTGGGTGAAAATATTGATTTTCTGATTAATAATAATCTTCCTTTAAATGATCCCAGTATCAATTCATAAAACCCTGAATGTGAGTTTAATTAAAAGCCAGTGTACCTCTGAAATAATGAAAAGAAGTGTCTTTCTTTGAGGGCTGCACGCAAAAAGCCTACAACACAACTCGCATAGTCTGATTTCTGAAATAAAAGGCTTTGAGTTGGTTGTTTTTAATTAATCTCTTATGATTTTGTTCTTTTTTAGTGATTCAAAAACTTACAGCATATTAGAAAAGCCTCATTCACAAATCACATGATTTTTTGTGATGTTATGTTTAGTGAAACAAAACCTACACCCCGTTAGTATAGCCTAGATTCACTAAACAAGTGATTTGGTTCTTTTTAGCGAATCAAAAATATACACCATATTAGTATAGCCTGATTCGTGTACCAGTTTGAATCTGAAGCATTGCCCTGTATAATTTACAGCATTAGCAGAGAGATAATGTCTTTTATATGTAATCAAAATGAACATTATAACTGAAATAAATCCAGATGAATCAGCACTGAATCAAGAGCTTATGAATCAGAATCAAATTGAATCAGGAATCTGTATTGATACCCAGCCCTAGTACTCATTGTCAAGAATCTCCAGTCACTGATTGTAGACAGTATATGTCAGTTGTCTCATTTGCTCTTGCTAATGGCTTCATTTGATCAAATTCTTCAGGTTTAGTGGCCGCATATGATGCATCTCTCTTCCTGTCAATAACCTTTCTGTTAGATTTCAGATTCCATTGGATGCTTTTTGATTATCACGCTCCTCCCCGTCCATCTTCGGTTTTGTGGGTCATAATCTGAATGGTTTTATTGTGCTTATCTGAACACAGGTGATGGAGAGAGCTCAGAGTAACTCCCCTCGAATCCCTCCCAAGAAGCACCATTCGTTTAACAGTCCTGGAGAAAAACGTGTCGGCCAACTCCTCCCTCTTGACAAGAGCTTCTCTAATCAGCCCGCGAGGCCCCCCTCCTACCCAGCAGCCTCCCACTCGAGAGAGATGGATCTGGCCGAGCCTCAGCTCAAGATAGTCAGTGGGCCAAATGTTCCTAGAATCCGTCTGTCTTGTGAGCCAGATCCATCCCAGCTGGTCAGGATGGTCCAGCAGCATCTTGAGCAAGAGTCCCGGGGCCGCAATCCCGGACACTCCAGCAAAGGGGCTGATATTGAGAGAGACTTATACGTCTCAAAGGTCTGCCTCCGCTAGCATGACTTATTCGTGTCTTCTTTTTCGCCATGACCTAAATCTGGTCATGGTACATATTCAAAGAATTAATGTGAAAAAAAACAACCTTTCTTCCAAATTTTCTATTGGGACATTTGGATGATCTCTTTTGGAATGCCTTGTTTCTGTTTTCCGTCTCGTTCTCTGGGTGCGGGTGTTCCTGTAGGTTCTGTCTCCCGGTTAGTTTGGTGGATTTTCTTCTGACCGCTTCCGTTCTTGCTGTAGTCTTGTTCTAATGTTCCTTAATCTTCTCTTTGAACTTCCCTATCACTTCTCCTTACAGAAAGCTGACGACAGAGGAACATGGGATTGTGGGGCAAAAATGAGAGAGGTCTGGATATGTTGGGCCACAAATGAGCTTTAGATTGGTGTTTCTCAACCTGTTTAACCCAAGATATTTCTGATACTTCTACCATAATGACAAAGCTGCTCATTTTAAATTTTTTATATTTATTTTATTTTTTTAACAAACTAGGAGTGGCAAAATATGAAAATAATTTCTATAATTATAAATAGTTATATTCCATAATCCCAATATCTGAAGGTTCATGTTTTACGTCTTTTATTACCAATGAATCTATATGACTCTTCTTGGTAGATACTTTTTAAAATTATTTGTTTACTCACAAATGGCAGTTTGTGACTGATAAAATATGATAGAGCTTGACAATAAATATTTTTTCAGAATAAAAATGTTAATGTATTTTTTCTGGTCTAGTAATCATACTTCAATATTCATAATAAACATTTTAAGTTGCTTAAGATTTGATTAATTATTATTATATTATTGAGTCATACATGCATAAGATCATGAGATCTCAATCTTAAAAATGGCATTTGTTAAGTGAACGAATTAAAATAAGTATTATGCTTACATCTTGAATGTTAGCAATTTTAGGTTAATCAAAACCTTCTTTTTACTCATTTTTAATATTTTGAACTCATCTTGCAGACTCAGAGGCCTTCTAGTGGGTCACAACCCCCTGTTTGAGAATCACTGATTTAGACATCGATAAAATTACAAAGGGCTGTTTGTAAGGGGTTGTGTTGTTACTTGCAGGCACAGATTGTGCTCTGAAGATAGTGTGTCATTTCAGATCCAAACCTCCCTCCATTCTCAGAGAAGAAATAAACATGGTTTTCTCACTAACTTGTCTTACTGTCCTATTGGTCACCTGAGTTCTAGGACGGCCATAAGTGATTCTTTTCTTGTCTGAAAATGCTTGTGAATGGTGCATGACAGTTTTGAGGCTTTTTGTTTGAATTTGAGATTTCACAGCATCTCCTTTAACATACTGGACATAATGGACTAAATGTTTCCTTTCTGTCTTTAACCTGATGATATTTCTTCTCCTGTCGTTTGGTTATATGTTTCGTCTTCGCTTACTGAGTCATTTTGATTGGGTCTGCAGAAGTGAATAAAAGATTATCTTCAGTCAAGTTGAGGGAACAAGTCTAAAAATATCTAAAATGTCTCGAAATGAGGCCGTCTCCTTAATTTGGGACAGGCGGATTTCAGCAAAGATTTAGAAACTTAATCTTGGGTGATTATGTGAATGCTAAAGATTGACAGAGGAGCCTACAGGTCTCATTAACATATATTCTTTTTACAAGGTAAACTAATTGGTTTCTATTTTAAATATGTTCAATTGGAATTTAAGTATTTAAAATTGGCAGAAGTTACCTTGGTAAATTAGTATGTTGTGCAACCCTTGTCTAAATCCTACAGTGTCTCATATCAGCCACTTTACACATTTCGCAGTCCATTCTGACTCTCAAGCATAGAGGAAACAGACTGGTTGTGAAGAGTTGCATGGACACTAACAGCCTCTCTGTCTGTCAGGTTGAGGAACGCTCCAAGCTGAACCGCCAGAGCTCTCCGGCTCTCCAGCACAAAGTGGCCAACCGTATTTCCGACCCATCCTTGCCTCCCCGCTCCGAGTCGTTCAGCAGTGGAGGCATACAGCAGGCCCGGACGCCTCCCATGCACCGCCCGGTAGAGCCTCAGGTACTTCCTGACCTCCTGATCTGTCTTCAGAGAGACAGATGTGTTGTGAAGAACACTGACCCCAGAGTTCTCCTTTCAGATGGCGCACCTGGTCTCTGTGAAGTCCCATGGCTCTTCCATGACAGGATCCCAGTCGCTGCATGATCAGTCCTCTCAGGGCGTCTCAGCCTTCCAAGAGGGTCTGTCACCTCATCGACCACCGATGCCTCGGCAGAACTCTGACCCCACGTCAGAAACCCCGGCCCCACCACCTCGCATTACCAGCCGAGATGAGAAGTTTGACCGTAGCTCTTGGCTGAGACAGGAAGATGACGTCCCTCCAAAGGTGATAATCTGGGATAATCCAGTGACATTAATAGTAATTCATTTGGAATTCATGTGGAATTCTCAACCGGTGGATCACAAGTCTTTTCTGACTGAAAGCACTGCTAAATATGAATAATAATTTTAACTGACTGTATAGTCAAGCATAGTTAAAGGGATAGTTCACCCAAAAATTGTTATTTATTACTCACCCTCTTGTCGTTCCGAACCTGTAAGACCTTCATCTTCAGAACACAAATTAAGATATTTTTGATGAAATCTGAGAGCTTTGTGACCCTGCATAGACAGCAAGGCAACTGACACGTTCAAGGCCAAGAAACGCAGTAAGGACATCGTTAAAATAGTCCATCATGTACTCTTCTGAACGCGCATACAGGACTGACATGGAAGAAAAGAAATCGTTGAATAAAGTCAGGTTGTTGTTGTTTTTTGCGCACAATTTATTCTCGTAGCTTCATAAAATTACGGTTGAATCACTGATGTCACATGGGCTAATTTAATGATGTCTTTTCTACCTTTCTGGACCTTGAACGTGTTAGTTGCGTTGCTGTCTATGCAGGGTCAGAAAGCTCTCGGATTTCATCAAAAATATCTTAATTTGTGTTCCGAAGATGAAAGAAGGTCTTACGGGTTTGGAACGACATGATATTTTAGTACTTTTAGTACTTGATGTATAAAAGTATAATGCTAAATGTGATGATATAAGATCAAAAAACAAAGCCTATACTTTAAGAAAAAAACTGTTTTTCTAAAGTTCATCTTAGTAAAGTAACATCTTAACATCTGTTAACATCCTTCAGGTGCCCCAAAGGACCACTTCCATATCCCCTGCACTGGTGAGAAAAAATTCTCCAGGGAATGGACCAGGAGGACTGGGACCGAGAACTGGAGCACATCTGATCCGAGCCAGGTATATATTCCACTTTTCATTAACTTTTATCTTTCTTTTAAGCTCATTTTACACATTTTATTGCAGATCAAGGTTGCCCTCATAAATACTATGTTTTGTAAATAATTAAAACATTTAAATAATTAGAAATAATTATTAAATTATCCCAATAGGTACAACTGCAATTGGAGTTTACAATACCAATTTTTTTAAATTAATTTTCTTTGTAATTGCATGTTTTTATTTATCTATTATTCACAAACAGTAGTATCCCGACAAATAAATAATGGAAAAAAATATGTGAATAAATCAATTATTTTTCCTGAGACTTAAAGTGGTTTATCTATATACTTTTACTTTACTTTTGTCAAAAGTTGAGTTCAGTTTGAATGTGGCTTGTTTGAATGTGTCCTGCCGTTGGCACAGTAACCCAGACCTGCGGATTCCCATGGAGTCAGCTCTCCAGAGAACCAGCAGTGGTAGTTCTTCCAGTTCTAGCACGCCCAGCTCTCAGGGCGGCTCCAGCGAGAGGAACCGGGTGGGAGGTGAGAGACCCTCTGGAATATTCTCTCAGTCTGAGCACCTGCACTAAGGGAGTCTTAACGTTCGATTGTCTCCACAGGCTCCAGTAAACCTGAGGGATCCCCAGCAGTGTCCCAAGAATCCAAGCCCAAAACCCAGGAGGAGAACAGGGAGGTGACCAGACCCAGCCGACCAGCGGTGAGAAACACATTTCCCAGAATCCAAAGTTTAATCTTTCTGCTTTCACAGGGCTGGTTCCCGAGACCAAGATAAGCCTTAAATGAAAACATCTAAGCCTGAAATAACTTCTTTTCAAGATTTCTTAAACTAGCTTCTTTTTAAGATCTGCACAGCTGTTGATGTTCTTTCCAAACATGATGTTTTTACCATCAATTAAATACCCCATTAAATCAAAAACAGAGTTTTGTTGCTTTCAGTCAATATCTTTTAGCATTTAAATCACTGATGTGCTAGATGTGTTTTATAAAAGCCTTTAATATTCCCCACCCAAACTTCCTGCTTCAACAGGAAGTATGTCAACACAGCGATTTTATGGGGTCTTTAATATATCACCAGTAAATCAAGTCTCATTTGAGCTAACCTACTCATAACCTTTCCATAACCTTTAGCTAGAATAGATGTGTAACTGTTCACACTTGGCTCGAAGTTGAAAAGACTGTGTTCCGCTTTGTGTTACTAACCATTTTCTCATTTAACATTTTGTCTAATCCGCTCAATTGTGCCTCCACGCGTGGTTCTCTATTGTCGATTCTCTTTCTCCAGAGTTATAAGAAAGCCGTAGATGAGGTTAGTGACATCTGCTCACTTCATCTCCCTCTGCCCATGTTCGTGCTCCTTACATTCCAGCACTCGTTCGCTGTCTGTCTCATCTATTTCTGTCACACGCCCTCTCATGTCTTCAATCGTTCTCTCATCAATATTTCACGCCATCTCTCATTCCTTAACTCCCCTCCAATCTTTCTGTCTGTCGCTCTCTTTCACAGCTTCAGACGCCGTGTCAGTCACCATCATTAGCTGCACATTTCTCCATCGCACCAATTTGTCACAGTCGTTCACAGTGTCAGAAATCCCTGATATCGTCTTAGTTTTCACTGTTACCTAGGTAACATCTGTCTTAGGCCATGAAAAAGGGATTTTTTTGCTTTGTTTAGAAGTAATGTTACATTTAGGGGTAAAAGTAGGGGTCAGAATTTATGTAGCTTTTTTAAAGGGATAGTTCACCCAAAAATGTAAATTCTGTCATTAAGTATTCACCCTCATGCCGTTCCAAATGATGTCCTTACTATCTTTCTGGGTGTTGAACTTAGTAGTTGCATTGCTGTTTATGCAAGGCCAAAAATATCTATTTCATCACAAATACCTTAATTGGCTCTTTGAAGATGAACGAAGGTCTTATGGGTTTGGAACGACATGAGGTTGAGTAATTAATGACAGAATTTTTATTTTTGGCTGAACTATCCCTTTAAGGTTAATTAATTCTGCAACTCTTTAATAATATTAACTTTAATCAATTTCATCAGCAGACCTATAATTGAATTTGACGTGAATAAAAACAAGGAAGTGAGGGATAGAAGTACTGAGCATTAAGTT
>SCHK01409430.1:5066-15125 GCA_004124795.1 Poropuntius huangchuchieni | reverse complement strand
GGGATTTTATCTATTAGGAGATTACCATTATCTATTTAGAGTGTATCTCCTCCCTCTAGCATGTGATCACTTAACCTTGCAATGGAGGATCAATTGAGGACATGAAAACTTTGCTGCCAAAATAGGCACTGACATGGATTCTAACAGCGGTTAGTTTTACTCTGTACTCCACAGCGGGTTCCAGAGGACAGATCAGGGTCAGACTTCAGCTACTGAGACAGGTGGACAGTAGAGGTTACCCGTCCACAGCACTGTCATGCCTGAGCATATCAGAGAGGTTTAAATGTATGCACTGATTTGCATTTACATGCAAATGAGCTCATGTTAATGTATAGATCAGTTCTAACCCCTTAAGTGCACTTGCATCCAGTCAGTATGTGCAAAAAAGTGCACAAAATCTCTTTATTTAGGGCTACTGTTTTAAAGAAAAACACCATCCCTGACTCTTTAAATAATTCAGCATCAGAATAATCTTGCTGATCAGTGAGGAGAGAGAGAAGTGAAGCTTTTGAGAGTTTGTGCAAGTACTGGTGAGTGTGTTTGTGTATGCATGTGTGTGTGTGTGTGTTAACCAACCCCCTACACCACCCTTTTTATTCCTCTGCAATGCAGTAAAGTGTATGAACCTGCCTGGGGAGCAGAGCTGCAAGCTCCGGTGCTGCTGCTGCTTTGTATCACATCCATTTTCTCTCTATTCTCCTCTCTTGTGCCATACATCTATGCTTTTTACATCCATAACTCTTCACAATCCCCATCGTCCTTTACAGTCACCTTTCTGACAGCTTTGTTCCCCTCGACTGCTGCCTTGAAATTGCATGCTGTCAGGCTCCCCTCACACAGTCAGCATCACAGCGACTTTGTGTTTGACTGTCCATCTGTGTAGCCCAATGCACTACATTGAAATGGATGGCTTGTCCTGATTGTACTTTGATAGCCTGAGCTGGGTTTTTTCTTTTCAGGTTCTGTGCTGCACCAATTAGCTCAGGTGCTGCATATATTAATGCTGACCCACATATCGTAAAGTGGGAATGGTGGGACGTGGGAGACAGGGAGTGCAGCGCTCAACACATTCCTTAAACAGTGTGTCATAATGTTGCATATTACTGTCACGTTGCAATTGCACAATATTTAGGAGAAATATTATGGCCACGCGTATATGTACTATACTTAGTATTGCTAACTAATGATAACAGAATCTATTTCTGCTTAAAACATTATTTTCAGTTGTATTATGTGTACATTAAGCTTTATTCTGGAAAATAAAGGTTTGAAATTAGAATTTTTTGCAGTTATACCATAGAAAATCTATTTTGGGTTAGAGAACCTTTCAGTGAACAGTGAATCATTTTTTCTATGAAGAACATTTTATTAAAGAACCTTTTATAGAATGTAAAGGTTCCTTGGATATTGAAGAATTAAAAAAACTATTTTTCTGCCTTGCTTTGAAATCATACACATTTCAGTCAGTAAAAGAGCAAGACATTATTGGTGTGCGATGAATAATTCATAATAAAACTACAAGATATTATTGTTTAACTTAATAATTAGTTCTGCTATTATTGCGAATACACTATAAAAAATAACTGAACTTGCCACTGGGCAAAAATTAAACTTCTCATTTGCAGTACTAGTGAGTATTCATGGGGGCTCGGTGGGTTTAATGAGACGGAAATGGAAAGAGTGCAAACAGTAGACCAGAATCAAAGCTTTTGCTGTTTGTTTTAGCAATTACCCACTTCAAAATACTGCAAAACCATTAGCTTATCTCATTATTTGCATCATTTACTGGCTGCGTCCCGGTTCTTCTCATAGCCATAGTGCTATGGTAGATTAATTGTAACTCTTGACTTGTGTTTTTACATGATTGAGGATTGTCTAGAATTGCTTAGCCTCCATCTCTTATATAAGACCACAGAATGATCAAATCAGTCATTCTTGTCTATTTCTAAAGATCAAGATCACAGTGATGGTAAAATTTGATGAAGGGATCATCTTTTTTGTATTATATATTTTACAGTCATAAAAAAGAAAGTTTCCACTTCTCATTTGTGTGCTTTAAAGTATTATGTGTCTGTGCATCTTCATTGCCTGTGGTTAAACTTTAAACATTCTGATCCTTTCCAAACAAGCCCAAGTGATGTTTATGCAAATGTCGGTTACTTACTTGAGTTAAGTGCTAGTTCCAAGAAGATGAGTGAGTTTGTCCCCAAACATGGTATTAAGCAGTAACAGCAAAGAGTCTGCTGGTCTTCAGTGCTATCGTATGAGGCAATGGAAAAGTAATGCTGTCAACTCTGGTTGCCTGCTCTTTATAAATCTCTTTTTAAATTTTTACTACATATATACCTGTGCAACTTAAGACTGGTATTGTGGTCCAGGGTCACATATGTGAGCATATTCTTTGGGCATTTAAGGTTATCTTACAGCGACAGATTCATTCATTTTTGAAACCCATAAGCACTGATTGGAATAGAACGATGTCCGTTCACCTTTCTGAACTCGAGCTGATGACTGCTCTGGAAGAATGGGTTCAGAAAATAATCAAGCGAGCGAGCACAGGCCAGAAAATAATTGTCCGGGAAGCTTGTGATGGACCGGGTAGCAACAGGGATAAACAAAAGCGTCTTTATCGAGGTGTTCATTTAGAGGCCATGGAGTGAATACCCAATCTGCTTTGCATGGGTTCCTCTTAACAATCATGAGAGGAACCGTGCTTGGCTTCCAGCCCTGGGCTCAAAGCTGACCCACACACAGCGCATGATTAACAGCTACCTGAACTCTCACCTGCAGAGCCTGCCAGCTGCCAGCATGAAAACTGTTTTCACTGCCACCCACTAGGGGAGAATGGCTTCTTAAATAGGGCAATTGTTTGCAAAAATAAAGGGTGTGAGTGCCGTGAAAAGTCCAGTTCTTGAAAAAAGGCCTAAATCATGTTTATCTTTTAATGAAAGAACAGTGTTGTGGACCTCGTATGTGCGTGTGCACGGGAAATTTACTAAGAATGTTTTGCATTGTCATTTATTTACACATCCTGGCTGCTTTGTTTAAGCACCTGATTCAATAGGAAGTATTCAAATTAGGTAACATAATACGTGCTAAACCCAAACATTAAAAACATCTGAATTATTTAACACTTTGAACAATTGTGTGTTTGCACTGTAAGAAGGACAATAACGAAATTCAGTTAAATTTAGAAGCGCACAGAGCATTTGGAATTTAGCTTTAGACACATTTACTGCCTGGTTAAATAAGTTTACAGCTGATTAAAGGCAAAAAAAATGCTTTTCAGTGAATAAAATTAATGATATAATATTAAATCAGTAACATTAATAACAATATGAATGTAAAATATTAAATTTGGGAATGAATGCTGCAAGTGCCACAACTGTTCTGTTCAAAAAAAATAAAATGAATATTATTATATTAAAGCAATAACATTATTAATAAAATCATTTTAATGTAATCTTTTATTTATATTAAGAATGAATAAATTAATGAATAAAACACTTTTTTGCATGTGCAACTGTTCAGGTAAAAACCTTAATTATAATCAAAAAACAATATTAATGTAAAATACTGTTAAAATTAAGAATTAATAAATGAATGAATACAACTAAATTATTGAACAACTGTTTAGTGAATTTGTTTTCATTCTTTTTTTGGAGTCTGTGAGCTTTTCATATGATCACATACAGATGGGATTTCTAATTCTAAATCAGAGATGAGAGTCCTTCTGAGTCTGTGAAAAGACGAGAACAATGTTCTCTATTAAACGAGTGAAGTGGACCTCTTTTGTTACCAAGTGAATCGTTGTACTACATGAGCTCCCACACTCACGTGGGCTTCACTTCACACGTGTGTTCTTTTCTCTCACACCATGACCCCACTCACTATTCTCCATGGCTGGTTGAACAATAATGGCCCTAGAAAACTGTATCTAACATACTGTACTGTTGGCTGCTTACTAAACGAGTTAGACGATGGGATGCTGGAGCAATAGGGGTGTCCTGCTGTACAACAAAGGCATCAGCACCAGTGTGCATTCTGCCAAAGGCAGTGCAAGGGAGTGTGAGATCACCCACCCACACTAAAAACTGCTTTACTATCAGAAAACAAACGGTGGGTGGTGAAAGAAGAGCCCTGAGTGTGGGTAGGCAAGCTACTGATGGAGTGATATGATAAAAGATTTTGATCTGTTGATAAGTAATAGTGTGGTACAAAAAAATACATGAATTTTGCTGCATCTGCAACTGTAATGCAAAATATGCCAGCACAAAGTGTTTTGTAAATCATTTGTGCAGTCAAATGTAAAAGCCTCTACAACAGAACTCACAAATGAATACTGAAGTTAAACCCAAATCACTAGATCTTATAGAAACACTATTTTTAGAGCCCTGCACATGACATGGGAAAAAATTGATAAATAAATAATCACCACAAAGTATTTGTTCCTGTGGTTTATTAATTTGTTCCCTAATTGCAAATATATCATGACCAAAGTAATTCATTTCCACAGTTTATCCATCAATTCCCTTATTTTAGTTAAACCATGACCATGTATTAATTAAGTTGGGAACAAATTCTTAATTTGTGTCTACAATATATTTTATTTTTTCACTGTAATGTCATGTCTAGGACTCTGTAATACATATTTGACATGACTGCTAAAATATAATAAGGGAAAAATGATTATCAGGTCAGTGTATGGTAATCTCTATCCTCAGACAAGGATTTATATATTTTACTGGGGCACAGCGGTATTTCAGTGGGGCTTGTGTCCCAATAAAAAGGTTCTAGAAACATCCCAGGTCACGCTGTGTATTTTTGGATTCCCTAAAAGAACCAGCTCATAAGGCTCACTTTTCTGGGAATCTGACTATTCTTATCTCGCTGTGTGATTTAGTGAACAAACTTGTTCATAAGAGTATTTTTTCAGGAATCTGGTCGTGCTGTATGTTTTTGATATAGTAAAAGATTCAACTCATTAGAGTAATTCATTTGGAAATTGGACTACACTGGTTACACTGTATGTTTTTCATAATAATGGTTTTGTTTTGGAATCCAACTAAAGTGACCATAGTTTATGTTTTGGATTCATTAAAAAAGAACCCGGATCATAAGAGACATTCATTCAGGAATCAAAATACACTGATGACTGTATGTTTGGTCTGTAGTAGTTGTGTTGTTGTGCCACTAAATATTAGTGCTGGAAACTCAATTTTAGTAGCGTTTTGTCCTCACTGGTGGAAGAATGCACGTGTGAGCCCCGTTAACGGAACTGGTTCTAAATAATATAGGTTTTCTGTCATAACATTGATGGGGAATATTTCTTTTTTCATCATGCTATCCCATAAAATACACAGAGCTGATGTGTGCTACATTTATTAGTGCTGTGGGATGTCTAAAGCAACACTAGACGATAATGAAGCTACCTGAAGCTTCAGACACGCTGAGTCAGAGAATTTTGCTTTATGTGCTGTTGTCGTCAAAATTGAGTCTCGTGCATTAACTTAATGAACGCAGAAGAACTTATTGACCCTATCTTGCAGAAGAGGTATAGGTTGTACAGTTTGCTACAAATCATGCATGCTTATAAAACCTGCTCTGCATCCATCCTCACACTCTGAAATACCTGCATTTGTTTGTTCTTTCTTTTAAATGAATTTCTAAATCCTAGTTTTTCAAGATTCTAAAACTTTCTGTTCATTCCTGGATTTTCAATGTACCAGAAGAGAGGCAGATCAATTCTCAATCGCTCTTAACAACCACAACACTGCAATACATAAATCAGCTGTTGAGTTTAGCAGTGGATCAGATATTGCTGCATTAATCCTCAAGAGCTGTCTGGCCAGATGGGATACTGGGGTAATCCCGGTACAGGATCACTAGACCTCCGAGAAAATACTGTTGATAAACACATTAAAAGGTTTTTTTTCCTGCCTGGACTTGAACGAAGGTCCCAGTGCACCACAAAAGCATTACCAAACATGTGCTTTACTAATATTTAGGATTAACATGTCTAGGATTTTACAGTAATGCAGACACAAAGATTATCAACACAATGCATTCTTAAATTCATATTCTTGGGCTAAATGTCTATGTAGAATGCTAAAATTATCATTTCATTATTTGTTGATCACGGGAGCAAATCATATTGAGGTTTGTATTACAACATTAATGAGATGTGTTTTGAATGCTCAGAGGCCCACTTGTGAATTAAATGAAACCTTTGGCACAAGTATTTTTGTATTTATGTAAGGCAATAATTCTAGTGGGGCCTCTCGTCTAATGAATCACACTTACAAAACCAGGCAACTAAGAACCATGCTGCATATGAGTACATAAATAACATTCCTAGATATTTGGGAATTTTTGACTTTGATTTTAACTTAATAAAGACCCAGTTTTAGTTGTGAATATATAGAACCAGCCACATTACATATCACTGTTTCAAAGTGTTTTCTTCAGCCTCCAAAGAGTGAAACTGTGTGCTCCCCAGCAA
This sequence comes from Poropuntius huangchuchieni, assembly GCA_004124795.1. Classification (NCBI taxonomy): domain Eukaryota; kingdom Metazoa; phylum Chordata; class Actinopteri; order Cypriniformes; family Cyprinidae; genus Poropuntius; species Poropuntius huangchuchieni. Next base: position 8,623 of record SCHK01409430.1, on the reverse strand, counting down.
ACCTCTTGTGCTGGGGTATAGATTTATGACCCACGCTATCTTGCCCTGGGACCCTGTTCGGTTCTCGGCAATCCCACTCCCCAGGACGCTTTCTCATCTCAGTCCCAGTGGCAGCTTTATGAGCCTGTGGAAAATAGTGCTGGCTAGAGAGATCCCCGCCTCCTGACAACAACGGTTAAACGATAAACACATTCACATCCCCCGGTGTGAGAGGTGGTCTTACATTCATACTGCATTGAATCTCTTCCAGACCCATGAGGTGTCTTCAAGACAATATTACATTTAGCAATAAAGCGTTTTGGAGATCTTAAGAGACACAGTAGCCATTAATACTCTATATTCCTCTCTGCCCTCTCTGTCACCCCCACATGAAATACATACCCAGTCACAAAGGCAATTAAAAGGTCCTGCGCAGCTCTCTAAGGTCACCCATGGTTACACGCTCACAGTTGCTGAGGTGACAAATAAGAACGTCTGGGCCAGCTATTCCACAGAAAGGGCTCCCCGTGCACCTATGTGCACTTTTTTTGTGATGTGTGAAATTACAGCCGGAATGAGGCCAAAATTGCATCCCAGAATGACAGCTTTTGATGTTATTGTCCTCTGATCTAGACCAGATTTAAAAATAGAGTGCTTTCGCAGCTGCACAAAATGATGGAAACTGTAACTGTTGGTGTTGTTTTGTATGTAAATTAAATTTAGAGAGCTATTTCCATATTAGATTGGAATAAATGGTTGTGCGGTGACTGGAAATACTGTGGGGAAGCACTCTGTGATGGATGACATGTTTGTAGCATGCACCTGCCATCTTGTGATTCCCTTTCTTAATCCTTTCATAATCCCAGAGGCTCCCCCTGCCTTACTTGGGTCCGTGTCAAAAACACACGAGAGATCATTTCACCAATATCCAGATCCTTAGGGCGTTAGACACAATAGTCACAGGATGTGCTTAAATAATTATTTTTCATATTGGCAATCTGTTGGACAGATCTGAAATAAGGGGTTGTTTTCAAAGGATCATTTCTTGACATTTTATTTCAGATGCTGTCTAAGCCTCTGTATTTATAGTGATCAAATAATGTGTTGGGTTAAAGGGTGCCAAGCCCCCTAGTTATTTAGTTATTAATAACTGCGATTAAAATATTTACTTACAGTACTCTACACCACAAATACACACTGCCAGTCAAAGGTTTTAGGGTGGGTAAGATATTTAGCTCACCAAGGCTGCTTAAAAATACAGTAAAAAGATGAATCTTGAAGAATGTTATTGTATTATTAGAATTTAAAATAACTATTTTCAATTTTTATATACTAAAAAAAAATAATTTATTCTTGTGATGGCAAATCTAAATTTTTTAGCAGCCTTTACTCCATTTTACAGTGTCACGTGATCTTTTAGAAATCATAGTAAGTTGATTTGGTGCTAAAGAATCATTTCCTATTATTATCAATGTTGAAAAACAGTTGTGCTGCTTAATGTTTTTTTGTGGAAACTGTGATATTTTTCAGTATTCTCTGACGAAAAGAAGGTTCAAAAGAACAGTTTTTTTTTCTTTTGTAACAAACTTTTGACCTTTTTATTTTTTTATTTTTTTGGCTAAGTCATTATTTTATTACACATAAGCCACCATTTAATAACCCTAACAGTGATTCAAGCAGCAGAAGAACATCAGATTGTAACTGGTTTTTATGGGATTTTTGGTATGCCTTCTTAGCATTCCCATGTTTTTTTCTTCCTAATAATAGGCACCCGGACGCTTTGGTAATTTTGGTCATTTGAACACTGCTTACAAAGCCACATGCAACAGCCTTTGAGTTATCGGCTGCACTGATAAAATTCCATCATGAAGGTCTGGAGCGTATTTACTCCAAAGATAAATGCTGAGCACAAAGTTGAAGGCTTAATAGTCTGGGTGAGGCTGAAAGCTTGAGCATGGAAATACTCCACAGGGCTTGTTTAGTGGTGTGCTAGTAGTGCATTATCAATGACTGCTCATCTCACCCAATGTGACATCATGCATGGCTGACTGGAGGGGACATGAACAATTTAGAATTCTTTGGAACAGCTCTTTATTACATAAGACTTTTTCAGAGCCTTGATTCTTTTTAAGGACATCTAAGCCTGAAAATACTGTTTTTTTTACAAGACTCAAATCCACTTCATTGTAGTAAAATATTTAGACAAACATTTACATAACTAAATCCGTCTTCTCAGAGAGGATTACTGTTTGTCTTCAGCTTAAGAGGACAGTGCCACTTCTTAATTAACCAGCTCAGCAGGGTGACTTGCCTCATTCTTAAGATAACATTGAGAGAACCAGTTAGGCGAAATGCCACTGAATCCAGGTCTGTCACGACATTTGGCTTCGTCTTCAGAGCTCCACCCACATGATACTCGTGGTGTATTGACAACCGTGGATCAGAAACCTTGACAAGCATCTGCTTTCTGAGGTGGAGGCAGGGTGTAGACCACTGAGATCAATAAAATCTTTAACATTTAACTTGGTGGTGTCCCTTTCAGCACAGCAGATGCATATTGGATATTGATGGATGAATTTCAGTCTATTTCAGTACATTGTTTAGAAAAATAGGCACTGGCACTGAAATGTAACACATATAATGTTTAGGAAAAACACACAAGTTATATAGTATAACAAATATTGTAATTCTAAACGAATTATCAAAATGGCAAGTTACATATCATCCTGTCAGAGGCATAGAAATCTCATTAAGTTACCACATTCACTGATCTCATAAATCAGCCCTGTTTCAGTCTCCTCATGCAATAAACCCAGAGCACCAATTAATCCAATCAGAGCAAAGCAGCTGCTTCACTGGGAAGTTGATAGCAAAGTAAATAGATTTGTCTGTCTGTGCAATGGTGGGGGTCGGGACATTCAAAAACCATTTGCTCTCTTAAAACAATGCAAACCCCAAAAGAATACTAGATTTGCCTCTGCAGCATTAAAAATGATCAGCTGCTGTCCATTTTGTGTGTCTTTGACTCTATTTACACACATCTCACTTTGGCTGTTTAATAAATCTTGTGTATTGTGTCAGCAAATGTGATATAATGTTGCTTCTGCCCATTTCTAGGCTCAGCTTCTGAATTAGGCTATAACACCAAGGTTACATCAAACAATGTTCTTTCAGCATCAGTGCATTTCCTGTGGGATGCTCTCCCTGAACACAGATGACATCATCACGAGCGCCTGCTCTATTAATAGTTTAATAGGGGCTGTTTTGTGTTTCATCACAGCGAATGAAAACCTTATGTCATATATATTAGTGTGATTTTATGTTTTCAAGGCTAACAGCACATACAGAGCAGTATAAGGTAACATCAAATAAATTATCATTAATATGATTATCATATCAGCAAATACCATTCAGCCTCAAGTATAAAAGATATGGCTTCTGAAACACAGACTGTGTCAAAGCAGTCTATAATTTATTAATTCTACAGCATTACAAAAACTATTTACAGCATGTAAAAACAAAACTGAAATGTAGATCTGTGAAGAGTGAATCTCAGAGTGATTCGCTTAAGACTTCAG
>SCHK01409409.1:0-10292 GCA_004124795.1 Poropuntius huangchuchieni | reverse complement strand
GTGTTGTGGCCACTTGATTTTAAATTTCAAGTCATGAATTGAAAACAAACTAATTCTTCAATCCTGGTTTTTGCACAACCCTGCTATTCCAATTACGTAAAGGAAATGAACAGGATTTCATAGAGCAAATGGATTGTGTTTTACTGCTTTTGCTCATTTTCTCTAGCCATTCCCAAGAGTGCTAATAAGATACATTGTTTGCTACGGAGAATGAATTTAAACATCGACTTGAGTGTATGTTTACAAAGTATACAGCAAATTACTGAGGAAAAATAGGGTGCCACATTGCTGAGGAACAAATACTGTGTTAACAGGACCTGTGAGAAATAAAACTCCTTGAATATCTAAGGAGCCAGCCAATATGGATTCATTCGCAAGACACTACTGACATATTATAGTTATCCTGTTTCTGAGAGAAGAATAAATGCCATTAGAATTCCCCAGCTACTCTGTCCTCGCCCACGCCTCTTCGGGGCGGGGTGGAGACGGCCTTGCTCCGGACTCCTGATAATGTGCTCCTTTCTCTTTTTTTGTTTCCCCGACATCATTTTCTGCTGACTGCCATTATCTACCATTGGTGAAAATCTATTCTCGATCACAGTGCCCCCTCCACGAGGACCTTCAGGGTAAACCTCCCACTTACCAGCGCTCCCTGTGGGAAAGCAATCACTCAGCGTCAACACACCTTCGCAGATGCCGGGAGTCTCGTAGGATGTACCTACCTTAACTAAGGTCGTACAGAGCCACTCATCTTTGCATCTGTTGCATGGAAACGGCGAGAAGAAAAAGAGGCTAAAAATGCTAACAAGCTCCTTAGAGGGTTTCAGCGATGTGTAGCATCCAAAGTGATTGGAGGTCAACCGAATTGCATCTCCATTACATTATGAAAGAGAGGGAACTGCAAATATACATTGATTGGTCCTCTAGCTGCCACTTTCTAAGCCAGCTCTGAAGCAAGTGAGGCCCCAGGGGTGTTCTTGCGCTCCAAAAGCCACGTGACCTCCGTTATCTCGATGGCCCGTCTGTACAAAGCGGTGATTACCGGTGACCTCTAAGCACTGGGAGCAAAGACGGTGAGACCATTCTTTCCAAAAGCACATACGCGGCAACATGGCTGCCGCAGGCTCTTGAGCCTGCAAACTTCCACGTCCATCTGTTCTTCTCAACATTATCGAAAAAGAAACAGGGCGAGACAAGGTGGTCGGGGGGAAATCTCTCCTCAAGCCAAGCGTGCATCCTTGTGATGACAGACTGCTGGAGGCTGAGCATCATAGCAAACAATGCTGTTAGATTTATAACAAGAGGCCCTGAGCACTGGCTGAAGGCCATCTCATGCTGAGAGCAGGGAAATGTACACAAGATGGATGACACAGAGCGACCGGTAAATACTGCGTGAACAATGGACCATTGTGAAAGTGAGTCACTGAGGACACCCTTGCTTTTAGTTCACCTCTCATATTTATATTGCCTTAGTTACTTTTTAATGCGTCCACGGCGTATGAACTCACATTTTTCTTTGATCTTATCAAAGTACGTGCATTTGTGAACTACATAGAAGACAGAGACGAAAAACATAAGCAATACATCTAGCCAGCGCACAGCTAGGTTTATGAAATCTCTTCCTCGAATGATAACGCTGCAGGACAAAGGCCATTTAATCATACTCAATGTAGAGAAACATTTTATTTTGGAGCGTAACATCTACTGCACATCTGGTTTTAGCTTTTGAATGAATTCTCTCTGTTCCTCCAAATCAATTGGTTTTATCAGTTTTTAAAGCTCTTTATAACACCCTTCCCCACCTCTCGCACGTGTCTGTGTAGGAGCTTGGGCCCTTAGTGAGGACGACTATGGCTGAACGAACATATGACTGATTGGCTACAGATAGGGTTCTGGCAGGTGCGCACACTTTGGGGCGAAGTCTACGAGTCCACATTCCCCTGAGTCAGTGCCACTTGTCATTCAGGTGATCAGACAGGGGAAAAGATAATGTCATATCTGAAGTCAGCCCATAAATCAGCGCACAAACTCTTTTAGACTTCCTCTCAGCTCATCTGATAAACATTAGCATCTGCTGCCTGAGTACAGTGGTTTCTTGTAGCACTGGCGGTCTCGTAACCTGAACAATTATCAGATAAAAGAGGTATTTCCAAAATGTTTTCAGGTTTTGTAAATGAAAACAGCTTTAAAAACCACAGAGACATCAAACGGTCTTTCTCCAAGGATATAAATGCAGGCTCGGAGTGCTTGTAGATGTGGAATGTAGAGGCCTGTGACCTTCTCCACGAGCAGCGGAGGGACTAGAGACAGCAGCTGGTTGGTAAGAGGGTACAGCTGCCCACATCCAGTGCAGTCAGATGTGTCAATCAGAGACTTGGAATCCCACATAGTGCATAGTGACGATGGTGAAAAATGTGTATATTAAAGTCAAATCATGGGAAATAGGGGTTTGGAATCTAACCATTTTATGTACTACGTGTTATAACAATCACAAGTTCCCTCCTAGGTCTACCAAGACCATACACTGTATGGAAACCAACCCATGAATACATTAACATATGACTGAACACATTTACATCAGCAACTTGGCCCTGAGGTAACAAACAGTATGCAGATTTGTAATATGAATTTAAAAGAGAAAAATTTCGTCAAGACAAACTTGGCTTGAAAATGTTACAAATGTAAATAATAATAATAATAATTTCAAGAGGTTTATTAGCCTATCAATCTGGCTGCCTAGTAATAATTAATTAAATTATTTTTTTTAATTAATACTTTTATTGTAAGGACATTTTAAATTAATCAAAAGTGACAGTAAAGACATTTGCAATGTTGCAAAAAAATCCATTTTAAATCAATTCTGTTCTATCGAGCTCTCTATTTATCAAAAAATGCTGAAATTCTTTATTTCTTTATTTACTTAAAAATATTAAGCAGCACAGCTGTTTTCAACATTGATGATAAATGTTTTTTGAATGATTTTTGAAGGATCATGTGACACTGAAGACTGGAGTAATGGCTGCTGAAAATAATAATAAAAGCAATGGACATGAAACTATACTAAAAAATGGTGTAGAAACTATTTTCTCTCAAAAATTGCTAGAGAATTTCACAAACAATTACAGTACATAACATCAAATTTAAAGAAGTTTTGAAGCAAAAAACTGAAATAGTACATTCTTGTAAAATGTATTCAATTTTTGTTTTATTTACATCTAAAAATATCAGTAGCCCTAATATATATATATATATATATATATATATATTACATTTAGAAATATAAAACAGTTATTTTAATTTGTGATTAAAATAATAAAACCCTAACTTTTGAACAGTAGTGTGTATACATAAATGTAATTTTCTACTCATTACTATCTAAATATACAAAAATTAGAAACAAATGGCTCAAGTTTATTAATACTAAAATACAAATGTGTAAAGTATAAATCCCCACACCTTTGTGCAAGAAACTGTGATAAAATTGTAAGTAAGTAAATGTTACAAAATTCTAGAATAAGGCTGCTTTTAAGATTTTGGAACTGTGGACAAAATACGGTTGTATTCTCAGAGGTCGCAATACACATTATCAGTTCAGTGTCCAACAATGAACAGAAATTACATAAACTCAGATAGAGATGAATGCTGCAGTGAATGTAATTGGAAAAGCATCCTATTGCTTTCCTTTGCAGATCCACTGATATTTTTGCTCTTTGTTCACACAACCTGTGGTTATCGCTTTCCTCCTCTTTTGTATACTTCTTTCTCTCAGCATGTTGAATTTGTGCACAATGACAGCATGAGGTCTCGCCACCAAGAAAATAGGCTCCCATTTTCTTTTTCTCTGTCTCTCTCTCTCTTTCACACTCTCAGACACACAGAGTCCTAGAAAGTGCAGGACTCAGTGGTGTCCCACTTATTGTTACAGGCCTGAGGGACCCAGGAATCTTGAATAGATGGACGCTGCTCATCTCTTTCTCCCTTTCTCTTTCTTTCGATAATCTCTTTTTATTGTCCTTCTCTGTATTTCCTTCTAACTCCATTTCTCTCCTTTCCACTTGTTTATTTCTGTTCTTGCTCACTTTTTCTTTCATTCTTTTATCCTTGCCGACTTTTTCCACAGAGTAAAGACGGGACTCAGCAGTATCTTGCAGCCATTCCTGTGACAGGAACGAGAGGCTGCTGAGATGGAGATAAATGGGGAAGCTCAGGAGGGGTGAGCGTTGACATTTGAAGCTTTTGACATTAAGAAGGGATCAGCTTTTCTGACTCAACTTGTTTGGTACTTTCACTCATTAATGTGACTGAGAATATGGAGTCTTAATGTGTGGAGTGTAAATGACTCAGAACTTCAAGCTCCATCATCACCAGCACATCTTCATATTATAAAATCTTTGAATGCTATTTAAACTAATAACGTACTAGAGAGACAGAACATTGAACTAGAGCATAATTATAAAATAAATAGATACACATCATTCAGTAGAATTAGATTGAAACAAAAGTATTTCTATCAGCAGGGAAAATCTTATTAAGCTTAAAGCTTTCATTTAATGTGCACTCAGTAATTTCTTTCCTACTTGAAAAGTTTTACACCAAAGAAATAAATGGCACCAGGGAGGTCTGTAATACCTGAAGAGAGCCATCTGCTTGCATTTCCATTCAATGCCAGTTGCTCTGCTGGCGCAGGACCCCTAAAAAGCACAGTATGTGATTTGAAGTTTACCAGCTTTGCTCTTTGGCGCTCAGTTGTGCTGAGAAAGTTTTCAAATAGGAGAAAGTCAGTACAAATAAATAAACAAATATAAATACATAAATAAAATTCATTCACTGGTAATACATCTACAATGATATTACAAACAACATTTATAAAACATTAAACATGTAATACTGTAAAACGTAATATTTAATATACAAACACAGATCATAAAACATGTAACAACACATTATGTGCGTACGAATGTAAGTGATATATTAATTTCACTTAAATATTTTACTTGAGTAAAAGGTTTTTATGCGTAGTTATAGATTACACTGTTAGGCTACTTTGCCCATTGTCCATTAGCATAATCTTCGGCAAAATGCATTTGCTTACACATATCTGAGAATCGAGATATTTAGTTAACACATTTGGAAATATTTCAAATAAAAAGGAAAACTTATATATATGGCTGCTGTGTGTCACATGACAAGCATGAAGAGCACCCCCCTCCCCCTCACTCACACCCCCTCAAAAAAGGGGTGCATGACGCCCCTGATAAAATGTACTCAATTTTTGCTTTATTTACAACTAGAAATATTACATACAACTAAAACATTTGAATAGTGTATGATTGTTGATGTATTATTAGTTTACTTGAAGTGAGAGAGAACAAATGTAAATGTAAGAATCTTTACGGTTTCTGAATAAGCAGTCAGTTATACTTTACACTTCACAAATCTTTAACGAAATGCTGCGACGGAATCAAGCATTCAGTCTAAATCTGTGCAGTAATGTAGGTTAACTGTAGTTTTGTTGAAGTGCAAAGTACTTTTCTTTTCAACAAACAAGAGCAAGTCAACAACCTGCAGCCAAGTTTGGCACTATCTCCTCTCAAAATAACAATGCTCTCTGTATCCGTGGCTGTCAACATCAGAGCATAATCCTGCTTGACAAGAGCATAGACTCTACGTGACGCTTCATTCACATTCCAGTCCCATCATATCATGGTCCCTGCAAACACCTGAGAGGAATCTCTGTGCAGGGCCCTGGTGCAGGAGCGCCGGTCAGCAGCCAATGTGTGTGCTGATAAAGTCCGCTGATGTTTGCGCATGACTTAACCTGCATGCGGTGGTCAGGCCATTTCTTTAAAGGCATCATGCTGTATCATTCAGAGGAGTCTGAACAGGGCTGACAGGGCCACAGAGTTTCTGTGAGCTGGAATTCAAACTCTCTCACCTCATGTGTGATGCACACCTCACTTCTGTCAGTTCATGTCAGCCCATAAACCCCCACAACCCCTTACACATTTCTTACACATTGACAAATGTTTTTTTTTTTTTTTTTAAGGATAAATCTAGCAATAGACCTACATTTAAAAATAAAAATTATAAAATTATACATTTTATAATAATAATTATTTTAAATTTTAATAATAATGTATTTTAAGCCTCAATACTAAATAGTAATTATTACTGGTAAATATTTATTATTAATTTTGATAGTATTAAATATATCTAATAATAACAATAACAAATAATAATAAACTATGACTATAACATTATTATTATAATAATAGTTATATATTTGTATAGTTGTTACAATAATCAAAATAACAATTAATTAACAATCAATACTACTACTAATAATTATTTTGATTAATAATAACAAAACAATTATTATTATTATAATTATTATTGAGACAAAAAATACAACACAAATCATCATTTAAAACCAAGTTTTGTTATTATTATATAACAATATATTATATTATTATACCTATTATAAAATTATCTTATTCTCATTCCCTATCCACACTGGGAACATGAAGAGAATGTATTTTAATAATTATTAAATATTAATAATAATTATTATTATTATTACTACTACTACTAGTAGTAGTAGTATTGTTAATATTATTATTATTCTTTAAAGACTTTGTAGACTAATTCTTTTTATTTTAGGCTTTAAAATCATCCAATGAAAAACATTCTTTGAAAACAAGTTTTATATTATAAAAGTTTGGTTCTCAAGTAAATTTATCTTCTTTAGATAAAAACAAGACAAAAATCTTGATTAAAAAAAATTGTTGTTCTTACCCCTCATTCTCTCTCCACAATGGGAACTTGAGCAGGGAGTCCTCATTACCGCCATCAATAATCATGGAGAACCTCTTGAAGAATAATTAGATCATGTCTGAATGTGATCTGGAATGAGAACGCTTCACATGAAGAACCTCCGTCCTTATTCTGATCTGTTTAGACTCAAATGAAAGCGGTACTATTCTAATGCGGCAGGAAAGCCTCACGTTCACTCACACATCCGCACCAAACGCCCAGGGCTGAACGCATTAAGTAAAACCACAGCACCAGCCTGATATTGATCCTTCACACAGGCTGTTGCTCTTAAGGGAATTGATAAGAATCATTTTGAAAGAGAAGTAAACCTTGATGATTGTAATCGGGAGATATTATCATTGATTTTTCCGGCCTTTATTCCATTGTGTGCCAAATAAAGAAGCATTTCATTGCACGGTGGCTCTCCTCTTCCCCTATCCCACTCCGAGTTAATTCACATCCTCTCATTAAACAGTCCATACTGCTGTGGCCTTTTCACTGGAGGCACTATTGATATGCACCCTGCCCTGCAAGTCTACACACCCAGATTGTCCAATAACAGGTTACTTTTCTGCAGTGCTGCATTTCCAGAATTTAATTAAAACTATAAATTAATAAGTCTAATAGAACCTGCATAAATCCTATTGCACAGCCAAGGTCTCCTTTAATTCCTTCCTGATCTCTTTAATATAAGATTACACAGTGACTAAGAGGGCCTGCATCCTGACGTGTTTTGAATTAGCTTGCATGTACCTATCAAGGCGGGATGTTTATGTCTGATGCTGCGTCAGGGGCAGGAAGCCAGTCAACTGATGAGGTTTAAAATGGAACTATTGTACTAGGTGCTCAATTAATAATGTCAGCTGGGCAAATCATAGCAATGCACAAGCACTTTTGAAGATCATCATATTTGCATCTATCACATCTTTAGACACAAACAAAAACTTGCTTGACTCATTAACAAAAATCCCGGGACATTTAACAATCTCATATAAAATGGAGAATTAAAATAATTAATTGTTTTTTTTTTAAGAGTCTTCAGATCCACTGGTAATCAAATTCTTATTAAAACGACTATCTGTATAAACCATGTTAAATTTTGATGGCTGCAACACAAAAGCTGGGACAGAAGAATAATAAAAGTTAAATGGTTATAGAATATCCGAGTTAAACTCTTTTGAAACAGTTCACCAATTTACATGCAATATATTGTGAAAAAATTCAGGGAATTCAGAAAAAAATAAATAAAACATATGCTTGATTTTACTGCATTTCACAAAATTTCCCAACCTTTCTGAAATTGAAAATTATACATGATCATTATTAAATGACATTATTATAATTTTTATTATTGAGGCTTATAAGACAGAAAATGTTACTTAATTGAATATGCATTATATAGGCCTATTATATAACATACATAATATAGTATTATATTATACTACTAGTAAGATAGCATAATATACATAGTAAGGTAATTATCAGTTATCGTTATGAATAACTCAACTGACATCGTTATAATTATAATAGCCTAATTATACACTGTAAAATGATTGCTGTGATTAATTATCACAACTTATATAATTCAACATTAAAATAAGTAAAGCCTTGTTTCAACTTACAAAAAAAGTTATGTTTGACTGAAGTTCAGTTAACTTTATCTTAGTTAAGATGGATATTTAACTCAAGTTGTTATAACTACTTCCAGCAACACTGGTATGCTTGCTTACCTTCATCCACATTACATTTTAACATTAAAAAAAAATTATTTTGCATCAAATGATTTGATCAACGTTATTAGTACAACTATTGTTTGTAAGTTAGCAGAAAGATAAATGCTTCCCCTAAGGATCAAACCCAATAAAGCCGCTTCTTCAACTTGGAGAAAGTTGCTCATGCTTTATAAAAAAAAAAAAAAAAAAAAATTAGTAGTGAATGAACACGCTGCCATCTAGTGGCCTGCATCCCATCTTAGCTGAACTCACTCTAGGTTCAAGCTAGAAAGTGCATGAACGTGTGGCTGCTTTCTTGCGTTGCAGTACATCTGAAACAAGAGTAAACGTTTCTCAGTAAAACAATGTGTTTATTCGTTACTAAAATGTGAATGTTTAGGTGAACATTCAAGCTTGAAGGGACCCAAACATACACATCTCTTTTTAAAAGAGACTATGAAATGGCAGTACTTTTTATTTGCTATTAATTCAGGAAGCATTCACACTAAAAACAGAAGCTTAATATTGTGTTCTGAGTGGCCTCTGGTGTCCTGTGAGGTCAATGAAACCCTGACAGCTTCAACAGTATACCAACCACACCACCTTCATTTACACATGAAAAAAAAGCCACAAACAACATGCCAGAAAAATAAACCTGTTCCAAGGTTAGTTAAATCATGCCTCTGGTGGAAAAACAGCAGTAATCAGGATGGATTATATCTGAAGCAGGCCCGAGGGTAGCGTGCATCTCTGAGCATATCACCTGAGCTGTGCACTGGCAGCCTCTGACAGCAAGGGTCAGCCTCACCTCCAGAGACCCGCTCAGTGTCACCTTCAGCAAGCACTCAGCCATGTGCCTGATCTGGGATACAGCTGGCTACCCTGCCTGACCTCCGCTGCCTGATCAGAGCGAGGTTCAGACACCTGAAACAAGTCTCAGGGTCATTTAGAAGGTCAACGAAAGAGTCCAATGCAGAAAAATGCTCCATCTACAAGTCTTAACCTTTGAGTCTCAAAGAAATAATCTACAATAAAGGCTAACGTTACATGTCTGAAGTCTGTCAAGATACAAATTACTTGCAGCCAAAAATTACATATTGGATTCTATTATACGTGACACATTTGAAAACAGAATCTAGCACAAATAAGGTAAGTACACACGAAATTAATAATTCAATAAATGTATTCAATATGCTGAGCTGTGAACGGGTTTAAGAAGTGAAGGCAATGCACGCCAATTTGTTCTCATTTGCACATCTCACCCCATATGAAATTAATTTCAATTTATTTTATGTTGAAGTAAATGCTGAAGCTTTATAGGGTTTTTTTTGGGGCAAGCCCTAAGGCCCCAAAAGCCCCAAGCAAGAGTATCGTTTCCAAACTTACCAGCATTCTACATGTGCACAACATAAAATAGCTTTATATCTACAATCTTTTTAAAAGGCATTCAGACTGCTGTCTAGCTCTCACATTGCCAGAGGGTTTTTGTCCAGATTTCTATTTAACAGCAACATGTTTTTCTTTAACCAATGTATACTACACAGCAGTGCTGAGAGGCATTTATAACTGAACCAAGGTTTTTTTTTTTTGTTTGTTTTTTTTATATTGCAGTTTGATATACATTTAAACTATATTTTAATTTACCTTTTTCAAATTTAAAATTAATTATAATTAAATTTGAACTGAGATTCAAAAATCTGAAAAGAGGAAATCAATAATTTTTGTCTGATAACTTTATTCAATTTCTGTATATTTCCTACTTGCTGA
>SCHK01409340.1:1360-13233 GCA_004124795.1 Poropuntius huangchuchieni | reverse complement strand
TTCCTCAATTTTTTTAAGTTAAGTCAACTTTTATTTTTTATCATTTAGTATTTTTCAACACAGGACATGGTAACTATAACCAAATATATTTATAATAAACATTTCTCTGCTGTATTGGATAGGATTTTGTTCCCCCACTAAGCTTGTCACAGTGAATAATGGGATTTGCCTTCATGAAGGATACATGGAATGCTTCTTCTGTCCAAAGGTATCTTGTAAGGCATAAAAATACCGCCTAACTTCTGGCACAGCTCTTGTGTCAGGAGTTACTTAAAATACTGCATACAGTATGTAGGCAGCTCACCAGAGCCGATTTTTCATCTCTCAATCCATCTACTCACTGTCACTCCAGCATTGACACTCTCTCCCTCTGATCCTCTCTGTGTCTGTGTCTGTGGTGGGAACCAGCTGCTGGGCTCTTGGGAGTCTAAATGCCTTATTTCTGGTCTGATCCTGCTAGACACCCACCACATCATCTCCTCTCAGAGATGCAGATCTCTGCATGGTTACGTGCCACTCAAGTTACGTAACTTGCACTAAAAACAAACGTTGCCTCTTTTTGATGTCTTTCCACGCACTCCTATCTGGTTCGGGTCAGGAGGCTCATATCCAGAGAGGATACTCAAACTCTGAGGACAAGAACATGACATTAAAATTTAAACACACACCAGTGAAGTAGGAGATAGTAGTTGGTGGAGTTGTAACTCGGTTCCTAAGAGCTGCTGCAGCATCAGGCAGCTGATAAAATAATGATGAAGAAATAAAAGCAAGACAATGTACTACATAATAAAATGAGGACAAAAACGCCTAAGATAGACACTGTGTTTGAGTTTAATTCAATATTTTTCCTAGTTTTCTTCATATTAGAAATGTATGCAGATGTACTATCTCCGTTTCAGCCTCAGGCCATATCTCTTATTCAAATATTTGTATTATAAACATGGGCTGAGAGTTATTTGTGTCTGACTAAAAGTTACTAACAAATTTCTGAATGAAATCCAATGCAGCAATATCTACTGTTTATCAACCAGTAATCATCATGAGTAATCGAGGAGGAAGTACAACAGATACTAATATCTCTAAACACCTGTTGTGTCTATATTCATTCATTTGGCAAATGCTTTTATCCTAAATGACTTACAAATTAGGATTTCAACAAGCAATTCATCTTGAATGAATAGTTCACCCAAATTAAAATTTGATGAAAGTTCACACCCTCAGGCCATCCAATCTGTAGATTAATTTTTCTTTATCAGAACAGTTTTAGAGAAATGTATCACTGCATCACTTGCTCACCAATAGATCCTCTGCAGTGAATGGGTGCCGTCAGAACTAGAGTCCAAACAGCTTATAAAAACAACTCAAGTCCATCAGTTAACATCTTGTTAAGTGAAAAGCTGTGTCTTTGTAAGAAATCCTTTACTAAGATGTTTTTAACTTTAAATCACTGCTCCTGCAATATTGGTTTATAATAACACTATTATTACTATCCATAATAACACTCTTCCAGTGAAAAAGTCCATCCCATGCTGTCCTCTCACATCAAAATCAAAATTTTTTTGATGTGAATGTGCAATCTGTGCATACAGTATTTCTCTCCTGATTCAGACAAGATTACTTTTTGACTGTAGAAAGCTAGATATAGAGATATATATGAGCATATTTTGCTGGAAACAACTGTTTGAAGGTAAAAACATCATAAAAGGATATATTTCTTACAAATACTCAGCTTTTCACTTCAGTAGATGTTGATATATGGTCTGAAATCATGTGGATTACTTGTGCATTATTCTGATGTTTTTATCAACAGTTCTCTCAGAACTCTCATTCTGACGGCACCCATTCACTGGTGAGCAAGTGATGTGATGCTATGTTTCTTCAAATCTGTTAAGATGAGCTCTTCTACATCTTGGATGACCAGAGAGTGAATTTTTTTCACAACCACAACCAATTTTGCTTCTGTAAGGTGATGTTTTTAAGAAAAATATGATGTAATTTAAAATAAAAATAGCAAAGAATTGGTCAAAATCTAATATTATCCATTAGGAATTTACTGAATTCTGAAAAAAAAAAAAAAAAAATCTAAACAAAAGTGGGATGAAAAAAAAAAATGATCAAGACAAAAATGTATTTTCTTCAGAATAACGTGCACCAGTTAATTATTCACAGTAAGTCCAGAACCATGTACAAATTTCAGTTCAGATTATTTTTTAAGATTAGCCAAAAAAAAAGAAAAGAAAAAAGTTTTTAAAAGACGGAACCAACTACATTGGGTTGAACATCAAAAAGTTGCAGAAGTGCTGTTTCTCTTTTCTAAGAGGCCATTTACAATGGAGTATGAATGGAACAGCAGCAGAAAGAGTCAGAGAGAAGGTGAAAAAATGAAATTAAATAATGCTTTTACTGCAAGAAACCTTGAATGATATTCTAAAGGGAAAGTTATCAAAGAGCAAACAAACCACAGAGCTGAAATGTCCAGTACTAGTAACACACTCATCAGTCACTAGAAATATCCTAAATGAAAATATTCCAATGGCGACTACAGCATGAAAAGTCTTTAAACTACCTAGTGGAGAATGACAATTCACTTCAAGCAAAATGAGAATTTTCACTTCCCCTCTGAATAACGGATCTACAAGACCAGTGCCTCTAATTCCTTCAAAGCCTGAATTGGTCTTCCTGCTGTTGCCGTGGTTATAGATGGCCACAGTGTGATTACACATTGAGAACTGAAAGCTTAAGTGTGCTTTCACTGTGCCATGGATGCTGAAGAGCGGTTGCCATGGAGACAGCGAGACTACATATGTTTCATTAATTTCAACGCATATCACATGATGTGGGCTTTGAAGGTCAGGGCTCAATTATCCATAAATAGCAGGTTCAGTTCTGCCGGGTTTGGGTTTTGACTAGCAGCAGTGAAACACATCTACAATCTTCCAGCCTCTGTGATCAGGACGGCAGCTTTATATAACCTTCAGTTCCTTCAGTTTACCAGAGCATGTGTGACAGCAAAGAGTGTGGTCTGTCTGATAGCATTTTCAGCATTTTTTATATACAAAATATTTCATTACAAATTTTATTATTAGTTTAACAATAAAAGTTCCATTAATCTCATAATCATAAGATTTTTTTTTTAAATCTTCAAAATCCTAAAACTATTTATATAGTATAACTATTTATATATATATATTCTGGTGTCTGAAAATCTGAAAATCATTGTCATTTAGCAGGAATATTATCTGAATTGTTATTATTATAGAATGCAGTGTTATGTAATGTTATGTAATATGTCTATTTGTTTCACATTCATGTTTGTTTCCCTACAGTATTTGTTGCTCTTTCATGTTCCTTTTTTTTTTTTTTTTTTTTTCTTAAGTCTATATTTTTTTTCTTTTTTTTTTTTTTTTTTTTTTACTATTTTTGTGCATAAGTCTAAATTTTGTTTCATTTCTGTATTTTCAGTGGGTGATATTAATAGAAGAGATGTGTTTGCTGGAAGAGTTATTGCCTGTAGGGTAGTTTAAGATATATCTGTGCGTCTTTATGTGAACTAATGGGCTAATGCTCTTAATATTTAATAAATCAATGTCAAGAAAAACCTTAAAAGGAACAACATCTCTCTCTCTTTCTTTTTTTTATATTTATTTCTTTTTTCTTTTTTTATAATAAAACTGCATATTAGCCAGGAAAGACTGTCTGACCATCATGACAAATCATAGTTCGATTTACATAATATTGGCGTCTAACAGGGTTATTATAGTTAACTAAAATAGTATAACTAAAATTCTGTTAAATATGATATTAAATAAAATTAAATATAAAAAACTATTTTATTTCAGTTATCTGAAATAGTAGCCTTGCTAACTAACAGAAATAAGTTAATGAAAAAGATAATGAAATTTTAGTTTCTATAGTTTCTTTAGTTTTTATATATACACACATACATATAATGCTGTGTGTGTGTGTGTGTGTGTGTAACAAAAAATGCTAAAAAAAATACTAAAAACAAAAGTACTAAAACTGTAACCTAATGTATAATTAGAATGGAAAATTGTAAAAATGGAAGAAGAAAAAAACTAATTTAAAATATTAATAAATACTACAATAGTAACTCGATGCTAAAATAATACTGAAGTGTAAAACTACATTCCAAGTAGTCTTGACCAACATAATAAGTGGACCTCAGGGAAAAAATACAATGCTACAAGTGTATAAAATATGGCTACTTTAAATAACTACCAGCCTTAACATGCCCATTTGACCTCCTAATAAACTAGAGACGATAAATAACCCTTAATTGCCCAGGGTGACAGAAGTGACAGAGGTGACAGAGGTGATTCAGTATCCGGTGAATGAATCCTCCAGGCCAAGCCAATCAGAGTTTGATTAATGAGTCTGAAATGATGGGATGGCGTGACATCTGTGTCACATGTTGCCATGGAAATAGAGCGAGGAGCATCTGCTGTGTAAACACACCAGCAACGCTTCTGTCTTACACTTCTTGATCACACTCAAACGCAAACGCTGTGAGACGGAGAAATACTAATGGCCACTTACATGTGTTTTCGCATACAGTGCATTAATGCAGGGTCTTTCCTAGTCACAGGAATCATTAGAAATATTACACTGGCTGCAAGGATGTAAAATGGCAGTTAGCAGACACTTAGGTACACAAATAGGGTACTTTGGTGTTCTGTTACATTTTTTAAGCATTAGATATGACAAGAATATTATGTTGTATAAAGCAATTCACTTCAATCCTGAAAGCCTGAAACACACATTGCTGTTGAATGCTATTTCTCCAAACCTATTGCTCTTCCAGACGCTTTCAAGAAAAACTTCAATCATTTATGGTTTTCCTGCATCTCATTCAATAGCTGTCTGTATTCTACAAGATGCTTTGAGATAGCTAGCAAAAGGAGAGAGCTAACAGTCATAATGGATTCTATATTGAGCTTGCATCTTAGCCTTGCTGTCCTTCAACATGGTAATATATACGAGACGGGAACAACATAATGGCCTCTGGTTCTCTCTCTGGAACTCTCCATGGTGCTGATGTGCAGAAGTAGAAGTGCAATAAAAGCCTGCTACATACAGCATGCTTCACTAAAATGCAGAACAGTAGGGTTTAATACAGGTATACAGGACACCGTGGTACCATTTCAAAGCCCAGTCTAACCTTTGGGTACAAACTCAGCCAATTTGTCATTTTTGACTTAAATTACTCCTACAGTCAAACTTCTCATCTCAACAGTCTGCCCTTTCAGCATTTTGTTCTACCTCGTGTGAGTGATTTTGCTGTGCAATCCATCTGTATTTTCTGGGTCACTGCAGCCTGCAGTGAGTGTGACAGCGAGCAACTTTTCTCAAGCAGACACCGAGGACCATCGGCGCTTTTACTGTGTGATGCCCTGTAGGCCTAGAGAGAGAGACAAACTGAGTAGCAGGAGGTGCTTACAGGGAGGTCATGGCCCATCTAGAGGGATTCATTTAATATGTTTGCAAAACTGCTGCCAGTTTCATCAATGGAGTGGATAAGTTGTTGCAACATCTGCCTTAACCATAGATAACAGAATTAATCCCTTAAATACATAAAGGGATTTGCAAAGCCCTCTTAACATTCATACAATTCATACATGCATACAATGGCATTCAAACCTTATGCAAACAAATGAATACATTTTTTGGCTCTTTCTGTCGATCAGAAATGGCCCGAAATGATTTATTACTGGGAATCATTGTCGTAGATATAACTACAGGTAAATATTATTTATTGTTTATAAAAAGATAGTCCTCTAACATGAATAAATGCCACTATTTGGAAGGTTTCTAAAGAATAGCACAGTTACACTACAATGCATTCAACAGTAAACAATGGTGTTCACAGGTAAAGTATCTTTACAAATACATTTAGTAAACTATTTGTACATTTATTTAACTCTTTACAGCCATTAATTCTCAAGTGAGCAATCTGTAGCATTTAAATAATAATATAAATTAATTAATAATTGTATTTATCATTTAAATATAACTGAACACTAAATGCTAATGCTAATATTTTTTGTTATAATCTACTTATTTGTATATATATATATATATATATATATATATAATCTTTTTTTTTTTTTTTTTTTTTTTTTTAATCCGTTAATATCAATTTTAAGTCCAAAGTTGTCCTAGAGTCACCCATCAGTGACTTTTTAAATTAAGCTTCTGGCTATAAAATGGCTGAAAACTGACTAATGGCTATGCCACTTTTCACTTTTTCACTTTTCTTTTTTGAGATTATACTGCATCTCAAAGGGAGAAAAAAAACTTGGGTACTTCAGTGCTGTTCTAGGTCACAATCTTTCTTTTCTCTCACACTGAATAGCTCCACTTTGGGCATTATTCTATTCCCTGAAATAGTCTTGCACTTGGCCTTGTTTTCTCAAAGCTTTGATAATATAGTTTGATGGTGCAGGAAAAGCATTCAAATTTACTGTAAACACACTCACACACAACAAGCAGATTAGAAAATTCTCCCTAGAGTCTGAGAATGCATACTTTTGTTGTTTTTCCGATGCATTTCCTGAGTCAAAGCAAACATACCTCTTATTTTTAATTAGCATTTATAACAGTTTTGCACTGGACTGGCATAGACTGTCAACAGTATATAAAAGCCAAGACAAAACAACCAATATTGGTTGCAATCATATCCATTATGATGAGCCTTAATCAATAAAGAGTTCAATACAAAGAGCAAGAAAATAATATCATTTAGACTCCATCACTGGGAGTGGCATCTATTAGCGGATGCCATATTTTTTGGAGAGGAGAGAGATGATGGACTGCTCTTTTCTAACTGCACTAGACTTCTTCTTTCCATCAGGATCGATTATCTTCCACCATCTCCTGCACTCCTACATACTCGTATTCTCTTACTACAAAAACACACACACATGCACAAATGCAATGGCACAGGCCATTAGCACCAATCACAGCAGCTTGTTTGTAACTGAACCCGAAGGAACAAACGACAGTGCTTGGAGCCAAAGAGTAGGTGTTGAGAGCTTTACTTAGAATAGAACTGATGGGAGCAAATGTATCATGAAAATAACAGAGAGCTCACTGAAGCATGTGGACACCCCCTTATAATTAATGCCTTTGGCTTTTTCAGCTACATGTATAACAAATAGGTACATAAAATCAAGCAAACAGCCGTGCAACAACTCATATAGACCAACATTAAAAGATAAAAAATGGAAAATTGAGGGATACATTTCATGTTCCAGCATTGGAATTCTCCAGACTTTAAGCCTGTGAAAAAAACTGTATAGTACTGTTTAAAGGTATTGAGTTATTGAGATGTTTTAATATTTTTGAAAGAAGTCTATGCTCACCAAGGCTGCATTTAATTAATTTAAAAAATACAATAAAAACAGTAATTTTGTAAAATATTTTATATTTAAGCAGTTTTCAGTGTCAATGATCTTCAGAAGAAACAAGAAAATCAAGAAACATTTATTTTTGTCAATAATCAAAACAGTTATTTTTGTGGAAACTGTGATGCATTTTTCAACATTCTTTGATGAATATAAAGTCCAAAAAACAGCATTTATTTGAAATAGAAATCCTAGCATTATAAATGCTTTTTTGTCACTTTTTTATGAATTTAATGTATCCTAGCTGAATAAAGGTATTACTTTCTATATATTCAAACTCTCTACTCACTAAATCCAGTAAACCATAAATAAATCAAAATTGCATATAAACCACATTGCCACTCACCTCTCACCAGCTTGTTTACATTACACCCGATGCCATTTCACTGCCCTTCACCATTACTTGTGCATCATGTAACCGCTATGTCCTTCATAAACACATCTGAGCACAAAATATCCTCTCTTCTCATTCTCAATCAGACACATCCTATACAAATTCTCTTTTGGGCGGTTTGAAGAATTTGTAGATGGTTACAAAATCTCATTGTGTCATATTTCGTCTTTCCCTGTTTCTCCACTAGCACATCTCAATGTGCGTATAATCTGCTATAATCCATTGTAACGCGTTCTTACCGATTCTTCTCTCAGATCCTGTGTGCGAAATTCACAGGAGGGGGAATAAACAGCAATTGGTCTTTTAGGAAGAGCCCAGTGCTACAGGACAGTCTGATTGTCTGGCGGTCAGGAAACTTGAGCTCTGGAGGCTGGCATGGGATGGCCGCCAACACCACCAGCAATTACCCAACAAACACTGCTTCCAGAAAGATGATGTCATCATTACAATCACCAAGCCTCTCTATCGTTTCAGTTTCTATATTACTAAGAAGCAACTTTCAACATAACCTCAGGAACAATGGTCTGCATGCTGTTCTGGAGCTATTTAAAAGGTCATGGTTTTGTTTTTATCAGTAACAGGAACGAATTTCAGAATTCATTAAGGAGATTTGCTGTAATGATGCTCGGTGCTACATCACCATGATTCATGGTCATAACTGCTGACTTACCAAGTCATTCTGAGTCATTCACCTTCTAGCTAAACACAAAGATTTCCCAGAATTTGTCCCTAAGTTTCAGCCTGAAGTGTGACAATGTTTGCATTTTAAATACAAAATTGTGTTTCTGGAGAACTATCCCTTTAATTCAATGTGTTACTCACCATTTTTGTGAAATTTACTAGCAGTTTCCAAGTGAAAATTATTTCTGCATACGTCGTAAATATTCAAGAAAACACATTAGAATTAGGCTTCAGTATCCTGGTCTGAACCAAGCCCAGCAGGACTATAAGAGCAGATTCTGTTTCCTTTATCTCCCTCTAATCATTCCCAGACTGTCCAGGATGAGTCCTACTTCCATTCATCACTTTGACAGATAGACCTTGTTCCCCTCTTCATCACCGCTGACGGACATAATTAAATTCGGAGGAGGGGAAGAGGTCTGTGACCCCAAATTGAAACTGTAAAACATGGAAATTCCAATTTGTGAAAGTCAATTTGGAACACGGTGTACGAATACTGAAAAGAGGCTTCAATATAGTTAATAGCAGTACATCTCATAAAAGGTAATAATAAAAACGCAGAGAAATGGAATCACTGCTTAGATTCCTAAATCCAAGTCTGCAGACCCTCTTGGTAACCATAGGAACCATGTGAGGAGGCAACAAACACACAGCTGAGTCCTAATTTAGAAGGGAGGGAATACCATTCACCATTGGCAACAACCCACATGATGGCTCATTTTCACACCATAGGGAGGCTTTAAAGGGATAGTTCACCCAAAAATTGCAGCGTTATTTACTCGACTTCACGTTGTTCCAAACCCATATCCTGTTATTTTTTATCAAGCGGAACATAAAAGCACAGCTTTGTGTGAAGAACAAATATGGTGCCTTTAGAAGTGTCATATCAGGTTGGATGTCAATGACGTCAAATGTCTCACGAATGAACATCACTGATGTCAAGATTTATCCTACGCCTTTTCTAGATAGAAACTGATCTGACAACTAAGGGAGGGCAAGATTTTTCGATTTTTAGAAAAAAAAAATTAAATTCAGGTCGTCTTCTCACAAAACTATTGTATGACTCCAGAAGACTTTCAAGAGTCATATGAACAATTCCACAATTCCTCCTTTTCTGGAGACTGACAGACTATAAACTGTTGTTAAATGGACAATTTCCTATTCTGAGGATTCTTTACTCATAAAATAACTAAAAACAATGTGAGGGGTTGTAATGGAGCTTAATTTATTTTATTATGTATTTTCTTTTGTTTAATTTAAATTTAGCTAAATGCTAATTGTTAAAGTGGGAATCTTAAGGATAATCAAGCATGTTTATTACATATTCTTTCATTATTTCAGCATTACATTGTAAAATGTTTTTGTTGTTGTAGTTGTAAATAAGATTATTCTAGTACATTTTAAGAAAATACTTTTTTTCAGTTTTCTACTTCAAATTTCACATTTAATTCAATGTGTTATTTGAATTTGCTTTTGAAATTTAGCAATTACTGAATCAAAATAGTTTCCACAGCACATTTTTCTTGAGTGCTTTTACATTTTTTATCTTAATTAAAATCTTATTTAAAACAACAACTGATCATAAAGTGTCCCACTTTACCTGTATTCACCCTAAATAAAACTCATGAAAGATTTTAGGCCATTATTTTCTTTTTTTTTTCTTTCTTTTTTTACAGCTATTTGATGTGGCTTCACACAGTTTCTGGAGCTTTCCATCTTATGAAGGTGAGTAAATAATGGCAGAACTTTCATGATATGTACCATACGCATACTGAAGATGCTTTATGCAAATCTTTGTTTGTGAACGCAATTTTAAAGATGACTCTATATCTGTGTGTACTTAAACTACCCATTTATTCCATTAATTGACCTTGTCTTGAACCAAAGGTTATGCTCTTCCTCATTTACCAGTCATTATATTCTTAATTAGCTGCTCACTACACACACACACACCTCCCTAGAGGTTGATAGTGTCCTGCTTGTCCAATCAGAAATGGCTACCTGTGCATCAATCACCCAGTCTTACACCTCCACCTCTCACCTTTGGCATGCGAGTCAATGGACGTGTGGAGAGGCAAATTGAGTAATTTTGTTTGCCTTCACCTATGGCTTATAATCTGAAATAAGACGACAATCTTATATAGATCGTTAAAAAAAAACCAATAAAATGGTCAGTATAAGAGTTTTTCCTTTTCAACTGTTATATATATATATATATATATAAAAAAATCATTCAAAACGCTTCTAACAGAGGATCTCATTCTAGCAGCTCATCATATGCTGCTGAGAGGAGCATTTTGCGCATCACCACAGAAGCGAGTTTTTACTGAAAAACGAAATGTGACATCACACTACGTGCATTAAAAACATGAAATACAGCTACAGGCATATTTAAAAAAAAAAAAAAAAAAAAAACCTACCTGAGTCAAAATGAGAGCTCAGCGCAAAACTAGGGTTGAAAAACGACGCAGACATGACCAGCAGTGTTACAGTGCCTGACATGCTGAAGATAACGAGAAGTCCAGAAACGATGTCTCTGATGTTAAATAAAAGAGTTTATTTTCTGTTCAAACATATAATTTTCTCGCTCCTCCATGATATAGAGTCAAAACAGGGGAATAGCCAGATAAATCCACTGGTAATGCCATGCATTATCTTATGGATGGGTCTCACCGCAAGCCATTGCCGTGTTCGTTTGAATCTTCCCTGGTCATTCTCGTAGAGAGGGTCTCTGCGGTGGGCTCTGCTGCTTCTCTGCACCAAATGAAGCGAGCGTCCTGTAAAGCATTCCTTGCTTTCCGACTGAAGGAGAAAACCCAAGACGAATTCTGGCTTTCGTTTTAATTGATTGATTTAAGCTCAAATGAAAGTGTTTGTTAAAAAGCCCGACGGGAGCTGTTCAGTGCTGAACGACACAGCGCCATCTTGCTCACCGCGATTCCTCCACAGATTCTCAGGCGGACTGCTTCTACTGGAATCCGCTGAGGGGAGGAGATTGCGCCACAAGCGCAGCGCTGACTGACGCTAACATTTAACCAAGAAATAGAAAGAAATAAAACGCTTCTTTTATGGTACATTACAACTCGCGGAACTGTTTTATGGGTCACAACTTTTATGTTGATGAGAGTCATGGGAAAACACTTGGATTCTTGCATAATTGCTCATTGTAAGATTGATATTTTCGACTCTGAACTGTGATTGGATGAACCACGTTTGAAGCTGACGCACAATAGCCAATAAACGCTGAGAATCTGTACATTAATTGAACTCTACAGGTATATTAATGCGCCAAGCTGTTGTTGCAATACCGTTAAATAATGAACAGCAGGCTGGAGGAAGAATTGCTTAGTTATTCAGATTAATATTTAACAGCA
>SCHK01409262.1:0-10115 GCA_004124795.1 Poropuntius huangchuchieni | reverse complement strand
ATCTATCTATCTATCTATCTTTATTTATTTAATTTATTTCATATCCTTTTTAAATAGCTGTTTTTAAATTTTCTCCTCATCAAAGAATCCTGAAAAAATATATCACGGTATCACAAAAATCTTCAACATTGTTAAATATTGTGTAATAATACTAATAATATTATTACTACTACTATACTACTACTAATAATAATGTTAAATAATAGTAATGTTATATAATAACAATGTTATATAATAATAATGTAATATTAATTATTATAATAATTATAATATAATTATAATAATTATTATTATTATCATGGCTGCTGTAATTGCTACTTTGTCCATTCAGCTTTGTCATTACAGGAGTAATTACATTTTAAAATATATTGAAATAGAAAATAGTTATTTTTTAAATGTAATAATATTGCACAATATTACTGTAATATCACAATATTACTGTTTGTACTGTATGACTTATCAAATAAATGCAGCCTATAGGTAAGCATAAGAGACAAAAAATGTAAGAGACAAAATGAAAACATGTAAAAAATCTTGTGTGTGTGCGCGCAAGTGAATTGATTGAGTCATAAACCATCAGACAAATTAAATGCATCGCTTTAAACATGCATAGTTTCTCAGTGAATCAGGGAATCACAGCCATGTAAAACCTCACACAGCAACCATTCCAAACGCACAGAGAATGAGTTACCCACAGGGAAGTGAGAATTATTGAAGAAGAACAACAAGTTATAATTAGGGGTGTGGACCCGCTGGCTGTAATGCTGAAAAAGATGCAACTCACACACATAAGATACTCTATGTAACGTGTACATTGTATCTTCTGCTCTACAGAGGGATTAGGCACCAGCTGTGAGACACCACCTAATTACCTAACTTGAGCTGTGGATTACACCCAGATGACAAGGTACTAGCAGTGGTAAGAGATCTCGCCCCTCGCAGGCAGGCCCGGACAGGCCCACTTCAGACCTGGGACAAAGTAACGAGTATCATACGTCCATCTCATGGGATTTGTAAGGTGTTTTGTGTTGACAAGCAAAGTGAGGGGGGGGGGTGTGCTGGTCCTTAAAATATATGCAGTGGGTCTATTGCCAAAGGTTTACATTAATATTACATGAGAGAGATTTACATTGCATTAAGTATCATTGAACAATACCTTCACAACATTATTATTCTCGGTTAATATTACTTATTTATTATGAACAAACAAATCAATAATGAACATAATATAGTAGCATAATTTAATATTATAAATAAATGCTCTAAAAAATAAAAAAAATATATTTTTAGTTTGATACCTAATGCATGCAAATATGTTAAACTAATTGTAAACTATTGTACATGCCCCTAATACATTTTTAATTAAAAATAATTGCATATTAATATTATAATATAATGTTTAATGGTTAATATAATATAACAAAGTTAATGTTAATTTAATTTCAAAATATAACTTTTGTTAATGTTATTAACTAATGTCCCAAATACATAAAAAAATCATATATTTTTATGCATAAGTTTATGCACGTCTCTCAGCGTGCTGTGAAAATATGAGATTTATAATTTATTTGCTAAGAAATTTGTATATGAAAATAGAAATAATTTGAACTTTTCACCCAAATTATTATGCTGATAATGAAATTTGTAATGGAAACGGTATTGAATTAGATTTATAAATGTAAAATAGCAGTACGTTCACTAATGGTCTCAGACGTTGGACCTCACCATAAGAATAGCGGATGTATATTATAAGACCATGAGAAGAATATCTCTAAAAACTAAAAGGTTTCTATGTATGAGTACTTGTTGCATTCACTTGGAAAGTAGGTGGGTGGATGTAGCACTTCAGATGCTGTGATATGATGATTTCTCATGTCTGTCTGTCTCCGGCACTCCGCTTTTTTTTCTTCCTGAGAACAAAACGTATCTGTATAAAAGCACTGCTGGATGGAGAGTGAATTAAGCTGAGCCTGCTCTCCGAAGCCTAATGGAAAGGCCAATAATTGCTCTGTCTGTTAAAAGATACAAAGTGGGAAACATGGGGATAAGAGTGTGCCATTGAAAGTGTGAACGGGAATAAAAGGACTAATCATGAGGGGGTTTTTTCACGGCCCTAAAATGCTGTGCTAGTTAAAGGTCAATCTTTATTAGTGGGCTAGTTTTAGCTCACGCAGACCCAGAGCCCGGTCCCTCTCTTCAGATTGTAATTTGGTCTTTATGAAAAGCAAGAGATATTATTTGAATCAAGGGCCATCTGAAAAAAAGCGGACAGCCGATGTAATAAAGCTGTTGCACAATGGTTAATATTCCTGTGTGTGGAAGATAATGCCATCATGCGGTGTCGTAATAGTTAAAGTTACTCAGAGAAATTACCAAAATGGCTTTGATGTGGTGTTCAGACTCTTTGGAAGATGGACATTATGAAGGTTATTTTCAGATGTCTTTTTCTCCTGCACTCAAAGTATTTTCTGAAAGTTATGACTCAAAAAGTGAACGCACAACTGCAAACTTTTGGGCCTTGTGTTCTCAGGAAAGAAAGTTGACATTTGCGAGGACATGAAAGGATCCTCTTCGTGTCTCTCCGGCCTGTCTGTTGTGGTGTGTTTTGTCTGATCATATTCCGTTGACTGCTGTCTATCCCTTCACTCTTCAGGAAATTGTGTTGAATCTGTGACGCAAGGCCAACTCTCACAAGCTCATTTTGATTCGATTATGGCTCACCTAATCAAATTTAGGCTTTAATGCTTTTCTCAATTTAATCTTGGCTATCAAAGATGCTCCTCAATTCCTCACTACTGCTACCAGGTTGTGAAACCATGGGCAACGTGCCTTCAAGATGCCCGAGAAAAGAGGTCAAAGCGCCAAATCAGATTCATCTTGTCACCTAAATGATAAAATGAATCTTGTATTTTAGAAGATGCGTGTGTGTAACAGTGCATGTGAAGTTTTCTGCGTGGGTGCTATGCATTTATGGTGTTGCATTGAACTGAATGCTTTTCTCAGTAAACTGTTGACCTGTGACTCCAATTAAACACTCTTTATTCTCAAGAGTTGTGTGGTCATTTTGTGTTGCTCTGTCTGCACTCTTAAAAATAAAGGTGCTTAAAAGGTTCTTCACAGCGATGCCATAGAAGAACCATTTTTGGTTCTACAAAGAACCATTCAGTCAAAGGTTCTTTAAAAAAAAATCTCTTTCTTAACTTTTTATAATCTGAAGAACCTTCTTTTGCCACAAAGAACCTTTTGTGAAACAGAAAGATTCTTCAGATGTTAAAGGCTCTTTATGGAACCATTTAGACAAAAAGGTTCTTCTATGTGGCGTCGTGGAGACCCTTTATTTTTAAGAGTGTATTCTCGCTAATAAATAGCTAGGCTAATAATAATTACATTGCATTATTCTGAGATTTCTAAAATCAATAGATAGATAGATTAATGAATGAGATTCACTATTGTAAAAAACATGGGCATAAAATGTTCTCTGTATAATTTTAAAAAAGTTTTTCTATGTCATCAGGCTGCAAAAATTTTGATAGCACTGTAGCCGCAGCCACATTCAACTAATCACTGCGTGATGTTCACCGGCCTAATTGCCCATAATAATACAGTGACTCGAGTTGTTGACTCAGTTTATTTCACTGGGGATGATGGGAGACACTGCAGACAGACCCACAGCATGAAGCAGGCATGCGGTGTTTGGTAATGGAGCAGAACGGAGCTGTGTAAAACAGAAAGCTCCCTTATAAACTTTCTGGAGAGACGCTTTTAGCCGAAGCGCCGCAACTTAAATGCGATTAAGGCCGATGAAAATATGATTTCAGGCAGGGGTCTCGCCACTGAAGAGTGTCTCTTTCAGCTGCTGAAAATAAACTGACCCATAATCAGATTTCAGCTGTAATTAACATTATGCAGCGGTTGAAACCGCCGAATCTTATTTTGTACAAATGATTTTAAAATGCACCATTTTCCTATACAGTAAATATCAGAGGGTTTCTATTCACCTAAACTGACTTATTAAACCAGCCTAAAAGAATACATTGTTAAAAGAGCGAACCACTAGCTTTCTTTGGCTTTTCAGTTTGTTTTACTTGGTGTGGGTCTGGGTGTGCGTAAGAGAATACCTGAAACACATCATGTGCACCAACTGCTTCACATAAATAGGGAAGATTAACGACTATAACGGGCCAAACTAAAGAGCTAGTTTCTCTAAATCTGTCATTTTTCAGGAAAACAGGCCTACGTGATTCTTTGATTTTTGTGCAATGCTAATGTACAGTAAGCGAGTCATAAATATATGTGGACATTACATGTTACTTACATGTTTATTACGCTTCCACTACTTCCACACCTCAAGAATATTAATATTGAAGTCTTAATTACATTTTGTACAACTGATTACAGAGCTCCAAGATGCACCAGTTGCTTGAAACAATGTTAAAC
Organism: Poropuntius huangchuchieni; assembly: GCA_004124795.1. Taxonomy (NCBI): domain Eukaryota; kingdom Metazoa; phylum Chordata; class Actinopteri; order Cypriniformes; family Cyprinidae; genus Poropuntius; species Poropuntius huangchuchieni. Next base: position 5,678 of record SCHK01409262.1, on the reverse strand, counting down.
TGTTAAATTATAAGGAGCAATGTTATAAAATAAGACAACGCTGTGGTAAAAAAAAAGTCTAAAATGGGTAACAGGACTGTCTCGCAGAGATTTCATGGCGACATTGTCTCGTAAATGTCATTTTCTTAAACCCATAGGGAACATATTGTAGCTTAGCTGATAATAAAAACCACATTTACAGACAGCTTCTAAAAGCTACTCATTATTTTGGCAAAGCTTGTTTCCATCTTGACATTTTAAGCTAAATCCATCTAAAGGCCTAACAAATATAGATTTAAATAGATAAGCGGGCAGCTGAATTGCAACCAAAGCTTAAAGCTTTTTCTGTAATGTGGCAGTTAATTGAAAAACAAATTTTGAACATATGCGACCTGTTTTTTCCGCCTAAAAGTGCAGACTGTGCATAATATTTACAGACACTTTATTGTGAGAACTTTATGTCAAAAAAGAAAAAAAAGTGTAAATTTTGGTTAGGTTGGTTGGAGTGTCTCGGTTTGAAATGTGTGAAGTGGCTTTATAACAGCACAAATTGTGTAATTTACATAGCTGTTAAAAAGTCCAATGCGGCCAACAGGCACATGTCTGACACATTCTTTTCAGCTTGTCAGCGTGTTTCAGAAGAGATGGAACAAAGGGAGGTTCCCTTTGACTATGTGAATTCCCCTTTATAATTCTCAAGCTGGTTTGACAGATCACGGGCCGTCTGAAGAACAGGTTCCAGAGTGGTTTTCTCTGATCTTAGGCCTTGCTTTTGAGGGAATCCAAAATATGGTCAATTTGGGTTACATTTTATGGCTAATTGAACAAACCCCACTAATAAAACTCACTGAAGAAACTGTCTGCCACATTCAAGTTATATGGCTCTCGTTTGTCTTCAGATACACCGCAAGTGCACTAGATCAGCAGTATCCCATCCATCTCAGGGTGAGGTCTACAGCACAAAATGCAAAACCAAATACTGAGTTCCACTGAAGCATCATTTTTGAAGCTCAGCAAGTGACTTGTCTGTCCTACTTTCCAGCTTTTCAGTGAAAATAGCAGGCAAATTAAGTCTGGCAGGCTTTTTCGGCCAATTAAAGAGTGTGGCGTGACTGGAGATTGAGCTGACAGAGATGAAAGCGCTCTTGTGTACTTTCAGCATTTGCAGCACTGTCCATTGCCAAACATGGCAACATTTTAAAGAGCCCATGAGTTAAAAATTGGACTTATGTTGATTTTAGTCCATATGTTAAAACCAACTATATACACCAGGTTAAAAAATGTGGAAACAAGTGGAAAAAAATTAACAAGTGCAAAAATTCTGATGACTCATACACCACACAGGTTTTTGTCCAATCAAATGCACTGTAGAATGAGAATGTCGCTCCCTTAGATATTTTCCACCGTTTTAATAGATAACACGTCAACACATGAAAGACATTGGCACCTGATTTCACTGGTTTTTTAAACAAGATTTTGAAGAAAGGAACAAGGTCAAGTTGTTTAAATGGGGTATAGCATTTCAAGTAATGTGAGTTACGTAATCAGATTACTTTTCCCAAGTAACTCATAAAGTAACATTACTTTTTAATTTAAAAGAAAATATCTTACCTACTCAAATAAGTATAAATAAGTAACGCCAGTTACTTTGTTTTCCCATTTATTGACTGACAGAAATCGGGAGCAACGTCTCTTTAGTAATATCACTCGGCGGCCATCTTTGAAACGCCTCTCGAGCATGCAAGTGCAGCTCCTATCTGTTTGAATGGGGAAACATCAAATTCTCCAAAACTATTCGCAAATTTTAGGATTAAATTTCATATTTGAAATCACAGATGAAATATGACAAAATGTTATTTATTTTTGCTCAAATTAAAAAAAAAAAAATGTATTTGTAAGGCTAGACAAGCCAGTGTGCATGCGCGCTGAGTTTACCAATTAGGGATTGGCTCTTTTGCTCAGAAGGCGGGGTTTCGTTCGGTAGAGCAGCCATGTTGAGCGTTGCATTTTTCCCCATTCAAAACTATATGAGTGACATGTCTTGGGTATTCTTTAGTCCAGTAATTTTCAAACTTGTCCTGGAGGCACCCCTGCCCTGCACATATGTCTCCCTTATCAAACACACCTGATTCAACTTACCAGCTCGTTAGTAGAGACTGCAAGACCTGAATTGGGTGTATCTGATAAGGGAGACATACAAAATGTGCAGGGCAGTGGTGCCTCCAGGACAGGTTTGAAAACCACTGCTAATCGGAGGCGTTGAGTGTGTTGTTTAAACATGATTTTTAATGTAGTTCTAGACTAAATGTGAAAATGCATACTCATCTCACAATATTTAACAGTTTATATTGCAAGACCATTAGCGCCCCTCAGCTTCAATTTTGGCAGTGTGATCAAATAAATAGTCAAGGATGATACTGTAAGTAAGAAATTGCAGCTGAAACTGAAGGTCAAGTTGAGCACATTGCATTCTGTGTATTCTGGCACAGGCCTACAGTATTTCAGGTTTTATGCTGAAAAACTAAAAAGCTATGCATATCCAAGACGAACAAATTCAATTTGAAGAGTCGAAAACAACAACTAAAAAAATCATCTTTTACACAGGCTGTACACTGAAAATTGGAATCAGTCAGGCACTAAAACAAATCCCAAAGCGCCACCTATTGGGTTTAAGAAAGAGAATCATGCCTCAATTTGTGTTAAATTAAATTAAAGTGCTCCCTCTAGTGGACTGAGTCTGCATACACTGTTTAGCTGCCATTTAGCAGATGTTTTTTTTTTAGACATAAACATAAGGGTTTTTTTTGGTCGACATGCACTCAGCATTTTTTGTGTGTGTGAGTAATAGACCATGATTGAGACCAGCTCTATTTTTAGAGAAGAATCCCGTAGCCTTATCCGACTCAGGGTGGCCAAAAATACGTTTTAGGTAAACACCAAGGGCCTAGTTGGAGAGCGCGGTGTATTTAATGAGTTGTATTTGATGCATCTGAGGTTTTTATTACTGCTGGCGGCTGTTGACTTGACAGAGAAGTAAAGTGCCAAGAGCGAGGAGATAATGGCTGGATGACTTTAAACTAAATCACAAAATCATGATAGGATAGAATAAATCATCTCATGCCTGTTTGCTCAAAGCAAACACATTTTTATCCTTTTGCTGTTACCTTTATCAGTGTGTCACGCTTTAGCTGAAATAAACTTGTTTATGCCTGAATCTTATTTTATAAATATACATGGCAACCGCACTAGCACCGCCATGAGCACAGGGGTGATTTCAGGCAAGTTAAGTAAAGATGGACCTGGATGTGCATCAAAACTCATGAATTGTACTAGAGAGCCATTTCCTGAGATGGAACATACTTCAAGCAATAAAACCGTCTGTCTAGCTGAATGTTTACCTCCCTAAAAGGCTTAATGCTTTCAAATGAAACTTTTCATTTATCCTTGTGATACTTGTACAGATGGGGAGGAAAAAGAATGAGGCTCTCGTTCGCCCGTCTTCTTTGAAGTGGTGGGCTTGAATTGAATAATGCTGATATTTCAATGCTGGAATTTATAAATATAATACAATATTTTACATTATATAATACAACTTTATCCTCTTAAGGGTATTTATCCATCCAAGGCTATAGATTTTTTTGAGAATCCTTACAATCTTGGTGCACTGTTTAAATGGTTATTGGCTGTAATGTTTTTAATCTTTTCAGTCTTTTAGGTATAACGTATTATTACATTATTCACTGTAAAGGGAAAAAAAAATTCTGAGATTGTAAACAAAATAAATATCATTGAAGTATGTTTTCCAGGAAAGTACTATTTCAGTCTTTCACGTTTACTGTAATTCAGTGTTACTTGCTGTTTCTTTGTAACAATTTTTAAAATTTACTAGCAATTTCCAAGTAAAAATTGTTTCTAGGCCATTTTTCAGTGTATATATCATACAGTAAATAGTAATTAATACACTGAGAGGGGTATTATATTTTACTATCTAAAAATATAGAATAAATATGATATACTATAGATTAAAATTTCTCAAATTCTGGGTTGCCCAAATCAACCCAAAAATGACTGTTCTGAAAAACATTCCAAAATGCAGTTAACCATGTAATAATCAAAATAATAATAATAATAATAAATTTGATTAAATTGGGTGAAAAACATGTCTTATATTTTGTTGCTGGCATCAAAGCTTGTGTGTTCAGTCAAACTCTTCACTTTTTCAGCAAGAGTATTTTGTGCAATTTTGGTAGTTGAGTAACCATTTTATATCAACAGTAAAATCTGAAACCTGAAGTAGAACCAAAGCTAGACCACTGGCTACCATTCTTTTCAGCAGTGGCCCACTAGGGGGCCTCAGTAAACTTCTGCAAGAAGTTTTTAAATTAATGTAAATTACAAAAAGTAACAAACCACTAAAGTGCAGTATATAATGCAACATCTAAAGTGACATCAAATTACATACTCTGGAGAAAAAAATCAGGAACTTCACAAGCAAGAGCACAATGACTGACTTCTTTAATCTAATAAAAGAGATGGCAAAATGACAAGGTTGCCATCTCCTAATTGTATAGGTCTCTGTTCATGGCCAAGCCAAACAAGTAGCTACCTTGATGTTTGTCGTCAGGTGGTGTCTCTAAAAAGACAACACATGCTCCTTGTAATTGCATGCTTTGATCTGTAGATAAGTAGAACAACTATTGAACAAGTCCTCTAAAATGCAAGAACATCTAAAACTAATATATATACAATTTTTTATTTTTTTCATTCTTTCCAGACATGTAAGCCATTACCCAAACTGCACTATTGAGGATCAGATGGTGAAATGGGCTCCTGCTGGCACTGCCATTATCTGGATGTCGCTGACTGTCTGGGTCACACTGTTTGAAAAAGAACACAGTAAGAAAAGCAGCAGGGCAAGACACACAGAAATAGTGTCTGTCACTGCACTTTACAACCACTACACATTACAATGTCTTAATAATGAACCCCAGGTCTCATATTAACCTACATCTGAGCTGAAGTGTGTAATTTTGTGCCATTTGTTGGTTAGTTTATACTTTTTTAAGCGTAAACCATTTTTTTGTGGTGCTACCAAAACTCTTCTGTTTGCTTGAGCAGCCAGGCAACAGTGATTGATCATTTGTGAGTGGTTTGTTTATTTTGCATTAGTCACATGACAAATGAACGAAAGACTCTAGACTTGTGTTTCTCATAATTTATCTTGGCTGCATTTTAATGATTTCCAAAGATTGCTTGTGTCGATGTGTTTGTGGGTTTTGGCTATTGAAATGATAACAATTTAATGACTTAATTAAAGATTAGTTTATTTTGCCGCACGAAATTCAAAGAGTAAGTGTTTCAACCAATGGCGTGAGTTTGGGGGTGGGGCTATCTGTCCGGTTTTAGCAAACTAAAAGCGTTCGGGAAAACCAGTTTGAAAACAGTAATTTTTTTTACTTTAGACATTACACACTTAACTGAAAAAAATCTAAGTATGACAGTTGACATGNCAATGGCGTGAGTTTGGGGGTGGGGCTATCTGTCCGGTTTTCCCAAACTAAAAGCGTTTGGGAAAACCCGTTTGAAAACAGTATTTTTTTTTACTTTAGACATTACACACTTAACTGAAAAAAAAATCTAAGTATGACAGTTGACATATGGTGATATGGAAACTGCTATCTTTATTCATTACATTCACA
>SCHK01409256.1:0-15322 GCA_004124795.1 Poropuntius huangchuchieni | reverse complement strand
TGCACTATAATACAGTACCTAAATATAATAGGCCACTTCCTGCAATTATATTTAAGAATGAACTGTTACCACTGTTAATTCTGTACACATGTATATTATTTTGCACATAATGCACAAAAGAAGCAATATGATTATGCATAAGTGAATCACAAATAAACACAAATGTGATAAAAACAGACTTTATTGTATTCTTATACAGCATTCAATTAATTTGATTAATTATTATTAATTATATAAATTAATTTGTGAGGAATTCTAGAACATTTAATGTTTATGGCATCTCAATTTTAGCGTCTTATTGACTGAGCACACAATAATGCAATCAGATCATTATTGTTAGGATCCTTGTCCCACAGCGTCCCAACTACATATTCTCTCAGTCTCAGGAATGACAGTCCAGTTGGGTGAAGGGGTGCCAGCAGCAAGCCAATTGAAATCATCCACTTCTGTCCAGTTATTCCTGTTTGGATCAAGTCCAGCCACTTTGAAATGATCATGAATCTCTGGATAAGACCACGTAAATGGGGCAAACCGGACCCCCTGACAGTCCTCTATAATCGCCCGGCTGGTCACATGCAGATATATCTGAGTGGCAGTGGTGTTATGGGTGCGCAGCTGCTGACAGGGGACTACTAAAGTGCTGTCAGTGCACTGGTCTACAAAAACAGAGCTGGACACGGGCCCGCAGAGGATCTCGCAGCCGCGGACGTTCTTGATGTGCAAGGTGCTCGGACAGCCATAAAGCCTGACTTTACAGTTTGTCAGATGAGATAACAGAACATCTCCTAGCTGGATCTCCTCAGCTTGCTTGATTAAGACTTGATTGTCAGCATTAGAGAATCCACACTGGTCTACGGAGACAGCAGCATCCACCACTACAGTACCAGCTAAATCGGATGCAGACTTATCTGTTGTTTGCTGAATCGGTGCAGGCTGCTTACTTGCTCCGGTGTTCCTGGATCTAAAGGCAAATTTCTTTTTAGGCAACACCTCATCTCTTTTCTCAGCAAGAGAGCTCTGGAGCTTCTGCAGGGATGCTTGCGCCTGTCTTATTTCATACTGGGTTAGAAACATCATGCTGTCATTGAGAAACTTCTGGAGCTGTTGGAATTTCAAAGTGGCCTCTTCCAGTGTTTTTCCGGCTTTGTCGCGGTCATTATGGTTACAGCTGGAGAGCATCTCCTCGACTGCTGTCTTCTCAGCATTAAATGTGGACGTGAAGAAATCGCTCTTTTCTTCCGTCACGGTCTGGCTCTCCTTGACGTTTCTCCGGCGCTCTGCCTCCTCCAGCCTCGCTTGGTCCCTTCGTAACACACGTTCGGGAACTTTGACAGCTGTGTTTGTTTCTCCGTCATCATTCCCCACATTCACTTCCACTCCCAGTGCCGCCATGTTGTTTCTCAAAACAGGCGTGATGAACGCACGTTGATCATGTGACGTCTCGTCAAAGTGTGCTTATCAATGATTGGACTAAAGAATCAGCACCGTTAGTAACGCGGCGTTCTATTGGTGCATTAAATGTTCTCGTTCATAATAAACTTATGACTGTTTTACCATACATAATTTAAACGATGGGGTAAAGTTATTTATTATTTTGTTTATTCTTCTTCTGTCATATTTATATTTAATTAGTTATTGATTTTTAATTGATGTAAAATGTATTATAAACAGCATGTTTATAATAAACACAAGTGTTGATTTATTTATTTTAGAATTGCAAGATGACTGTATTGTTGTTGTTGTTATTATTATTATATCCTTTACTGTTTACAGTTTATATCGATTTTCTGTTTAATTTTGTACATGGTCAGTGTATACATTGTAAACAAAAATCAAACACGCAGGGTTATTATTATTGTTTTCATTTTAATTTATATTTCATTTAGTTGTAAGTTTACTCTATTGCTGTTAGTTTCATTTTATCAGTGTTTTTAAAAAATATTTATTTGTCTATAGTTAGTTTTAGTACTTAAAATTAGTTTTAAAATTACTAAAAACGTCACTTTAGTTCGTTTTGAAGTTGTTTAAATGTTTGTCAATAAAATCTGGCCGATTTTAATTTTAGTTGTTAATGTTTTAATTTAGTTTTCGCTAACGATAACATTGAAAGGCTCGCTGTGGCAACAGTCCCCTATATTTTACATACTCAGATAAAGGATCAAAGGATCCAATGAGGTGTTTATTATATTTGCTTGGGGTTGACACTTGTGGGTAATGTGTGATCTCAGGACACAAAGGTGTGGTCGTTGAGGATTCCCCGCCCCCTGTCGTTAGTTACAAACACAATTTTTACTCATTTATTCATGTCAGGCAAATGGAGTGATAAATCAAAACAACAGCTTTAACTTGTATCGTTGCAGAAGAGGCGGAAGAAACCTTCTCAATAGTAAACAAAGAGTTTAAGAGACCCCTTTTTGTTCAAGTAAAGAGCCCTATGGAGTGTAGTGCACTATGTAGTGATGCTGCCTTCTGCTGGAGCCGCACTGCTCCACCGGCCCGTGCAGAGATGGCGAGGAAACCCCGTGGACACGGCACTGCTTTTTCATGACGGTGAGTTTCCCCTTTGAGTGTATTATAATTTTGTGATAAAAATTTCAAGGAAAAAACACACACAACCTCCTTCCTCCCCTTCCTTCGGGGAGGGAAGAGCAAGCGTGGAGAGAGAAAAATCTATCTGAGACTGAGCAGCAAGGACAGTGAGGGAAAAATATATGAGTGGGAGAGAGGGAGAAAGAAGAAGAAGGAGGAGGAGGAGGAGGAGGGGGAGCAAATTAAAAGTTGCCAAATGGAGATATTGGGTTTCAAGAGGAGTGAGACAGGAGTAAGGGTTTGCCTCTTATTCAAGTCGTCTTTATGTGATGCAAATTCAAATAAATATTTATGCTCCGCCAACGATTTGTTCTCCGTTCGGTTTTTGCTCGACGATTTCAGCCGTTTCTTAATAACGTTAGGTGGGGGGAACGTCCACGACGTCAAGAAGGCCATCAACAACTCTGAGCACGAAGAACGCTTAGGACTCGCCTGATGATCCGCTTTTACCCCCTTCACAAAACCTACGACATCCGTGCCGGTGTTAAACGAGCCGTCCGAAGCCGAATACGCGTTTCTTCGCGCCGTCCGTGTCCTGCTCGCGCTCCTCGGCTGTCAGAGATGCGCAAATACGCTTTTAGAAGAGCATTTGCGACACAAAACCAGCCTCTCCAGCCTCGGTCTATTTATGGACAAAGTCCCTGTGTGTTTCTAGCTGTTACTTTCAGCGAGATTAAGGCGGGTTTTTGTGCGTCCTGCCCTTGCGCCATGGAGAGCCTTTTTAGTCCTCCCTGCCACCGTTTGACAAGTGAATCAGTAAAATGCGTCGTCTTGCTTCAACAGGGTTTTACTGTGTATTTTGAGGGGTTGCTGGTTTTCTACGTGTCTCTTTTCCGCCCCTTTGACTTAACAGGCAAAGAGGATAGATAGGTTTTTTCTGTTAGAGAGGAAGAAAAAAATTATTCATCTCCTCCCTCATTTGGCTTGCTAACTTGACTAACGTTACAGCCTAAACGAATACAAGTGTTTAATATATCGCTCACTTTAGTACGTCGTTTAGTTAATAAAACCCGTATTTGCATGTATAAGAATGATTTTTTTTGTAAATATTTAGAAGTTTTTTTTCGGGGAGATGTAAAAGGGCCGGATTAATCTGTCATACTTTTTTTTTTCTCGTCCAGATTGCACTACACGGATATTGCTAGTTTTGTCTTGCTAGTTAGAAAATGTTAAACGTATTGAATATAAATAGCATACAGATTATATTAACACCATGCAGTTATTATTGACTAATCTTATAATTCGTTCGAATCCATTCATAACCTTTTTAGGCTGTTCGATCATTTAGTTTCTTTTTCTGTTCTTGTGTGTATGCTGTTAAATTATTAAAAAAGGGTAACATTCGCAATTTTGGATTTCTGCAAGTTTATTAAGCTGTTTTTAACAACACGTCGGTTGTTTGTTTAGAAACAAAAGAGAAAATACATACACATCGAATGCTGTTCAAACATGTAATCACTTTGGAAAAACACATACAACGAATTTCATTCCCTCACTAGTCTTAACCATAAAGTGTGTTATAAAACATTAACAAAAGCTTGTGAAATGTAAGTGAACAATCAAACTGGCCAAACATGTTTCACCCATCCCCCACGTCGCTTCCTTTGTCACATTTCCACACATGAATTTTCAAGTTGTTCACATTCCTGTGGCAACTTTACAAAGAAATGTGATCTGAAATTAAAGTCGAGTTGCATTATATCACTGCACAAATACTCTGCGTCATAATGTCCTTTGTCTGTCGGCTGTAGCGAGCAGTGGCGCAGTTTCAATCACCAGCCGCCATTTTGAAGTCTCCATAGGCTGCAGCAAAGAGTACAGCCATTCTGTCACACAATTGGCTTATGTATTTTTAAACATAGACATCATATTTGCATTTAAATAAATGTACAATGTATATTTTACTGTTTAAACATTACTGTTTATGTGTTTGGCAGAATGTCAAACAATTTATTACTGTTTAATACACGGTAATAATTAGTAATGTGTTATTCTTTTGTTTTATATTCATTCTTCTCTGAAAATATGATGTTGTTAGAGGGTGCCACATCATGAACTACTTAAACATTTTTTAGTTATTAATTCAATTGTGTTTGCCACACCTTTTTGTTTCTACATTTGTTATTATAGTTATTTCAAAAGCCTGACATTGGCCATAGTCTAGTTTGGCCTATATGTCTAATTTATTATTGTACCTGAATTTAATATTATACATTAAATTGCAGCCTATGCTTGAAATTACAAACAATACCTGAATGTTCATTGACAAACTGGAGTTCCTGACAGATAACATAGTGTTGATTTTGTTTAGAACATATGTGTGTATAATATTATACACACTACATTTATTGGGTCCTTCAGGTGTATTCAGGAACAAATTAATATACAAATTATATCTTAGCGTGGTCAAAGTAAAAGCTGAGTTACAATGTAAGGAACCTGTACTTTGCTGAGTCCATTGAAAAATCTCAAAATCTGTAATTACTGTGTCACAGGTGTCATGGATGATGAAGACGACCGCCGTCTTCTGGATTTTATAGGGTAAGCAGCATTACAATTTGACGATTATAGTTTAAAGGGCTACAGGCACACTTTAAAAAGAGTTTTTACCCATCAAACGTAACAGAAGTGTTTTCTTGAATTGTTTTTTTTTTCTCCCAATAGAGATGTGCAAGCATTGAATGAGTATCTTCATGGTTCAAATAGTAAATCTGTAAGTATGCTTAGACTGCATGACATTTGTGTTTTATATTAAAGGGTTATTAACAACTTTATTTAACATTCAAACAGATTGGAGAAGACGATGTGACTAATGCAGCATTTGGGTCGGCCAGTTCGTTCTTCACTAGTGACACAGTGAGTATAGACAAGGCTCCTATCAAAGAAAGACAAGCTCATATCTCCTGGAATGGGAAAATACTAAAATCTCAAAAACTTCTTTTCAAACACAGTTAAATAAAATATTTCAACATTCCCATAAATGTTGTATAGGTATACTGTAGCTTGCATGCAAATGGGATATCTGGAATGGGTTTTAGAAAGAGCATCTAAACAACGAATAATTTGTCTTTCTTCTCAGGGTGGCTCCAGCGAAGGACTCAAAGGTGACCACAATCATTTGGGAGAATTTGTGGAGGCTGGTGGAGCTGAGCTTCAGCTCTCAAGCAGTCTTCCGTTCATCGAGGATGACCTCGACAGTGGAACCTCACAAGATGGCGTCGATCTTGGGGGCGAGGACCAACCCTTCGACATCCTTCAGAAGTCATTGCTGGAAGCAGATATTACAGAGCAGACATTGGCTCAAGAAGCCCTTTTGGACTCCCAGCCATCTCTCATTCCCACAGCTTCCGCTTTCCCTCAGCAGCTGGTCTCTGGAGGGTTTGGAGGTATCGCAGGTCCTGGTGTGGTGGCACCATTGGCACAACCTCAGGCTTTTATCCAGCAGGTTCCCCAACTACCCTTGCCAAACGGCCCTGCTGGACACATCCAGGTAGTGGGATCCTTCAATGGCAGTGCCTCCTCCATGATGACTATCAACAGTTTGGAACAGCCTCAGATCCTTTTGAGGCAAAGCGGAAATGTAGTGACAAACAACAGCGGGCAAGGTACCATGTTCACCCCTTCCGCAGCTGGTCAGGTGTCAATGTCCTTCAACAAAGGGACGATACCAGTTCAGAATATTATCATCCAGAGAGGCCCTATGCAACAGACATTGATCAGACCCATTCAGCCTAAACCCTTACAGACAGGGGGACAAACTGTATACAATATCAGCAACATCGGGCTTCAACCCAGCACCACAACTACTGCGAATATAGTCAGTAGCCCCTACACAGTCAGCGGCTCTCCTCAGTCTGCTCAACAGGTGAAAGTGGTCAATCCAGCCAGCAGCATTGTAATGCATTCACCTCTGGGGCAACAAGCGCAACCACAGTCCCAGTCCAATCTGCCTCAAGGGCAATTTTTGCTACCCACTTCTATTTCCCTCACCCCTGGTACGACAGTTCATGGATTCCAGGCTGTGAATGGGCAGGTGTTACAAGCAAACACTCAAGTGGGCGACCCGTCGTCAATGAGCACTACCACTTACTCCATCCTCACCAATCAAAACACAACAGTACAGCTTATCGCTGGGCAGAACTTTTCAACTGGAGGGCAGCTGATAGTCAATCAAGGTTTGGTTGCTGGAGGTCAAATAGGCCAAGCTTCACCAACACCTGTTGTGCAGGTGTCTCAAAGGCCTGGTGCCACGGCCAAAGTTTGGACTGCCAGCGCGTCGCCTAGCCCGACCCCTGTACAGACGTCACAGGCTTCGGGCCACCTCACCATGGTCAGTTCTGGTGTCCAAGGACCACAGGTTTGTCAACAGTTATCTGTGACCCCAGGACAGCACCTCCTTATGCCTGTGGCCCAGAACGTTCCAGCTACTTCTGGCATTCAGGAGTTTTCTTTAAACCAGGTGAAACATATTTGGATTAATTAATCCACCTATTCGTTTTCATTGCAACCTTGTTTACCTGTTCAAAATGTTATCATTTCATCACATTTGAATGTTTCTTGAATTTGATAGGACACCACAGCAGCAACACAAAGAGGGCAAACACAATTAGTTAATCTTCTTGGTACCAAAGGTAAGACTCCTTTTCATCAGTGACCAGTTTTAATGAAATCTAATTTATTCATTCATTAATACATACAATATATATATATATATATATATATATATATACACACACACACACACACACACACTACCGTTCAAAACTGGGTTCAGTAAGAACCAGCTTACCTAGGCTACTTAAAATGTTAATAAAACAGTAAAATAGTACAGTAAAACATTACCTTTATGAAATACTATTACAATTTTTTAACAATTGCTTTGTATTTCATTATATTTTAATTTATTCATGTGATGGCAAAGCTGAATTTACAGCAGCCATTACTCCAGTTTTCAGTGTGACATGATCCTTGGAAATCATTCTGATATGCTGATTTGGTGCTCGCGAAACATTTCTTATCAATGTTGAAAACTGTCGTGCTGCTTAATATTTTTTGTGTTTTTTTTCTTATTTTATTCAATCTTAGCTGTGAAAACGCTCACTCCTGCCAGTCAGGAATTGCCTCTCACACCGAAGCGACCTGCAACTCAACAACTTACTAGAGGAGAAATGTGAGTGCCCAAATTTGACTCTACATCTCTTACAGCTGGTGTTTTCTGCACCACTAGTGTCAACAAAAAGTCAAAATAATGATTGTAACACTGGGCCTTATTTTACAGGGTCCTCCAGCAGTTAAGACGAGATCACAGTGGAGTCATGTCTTCAGAGCGGACGCCCTTCACTTCATTTAATGATGTCATTGACAGATTACTGCCCTATCATGTTTTCCAAGGCTCACCACCACAAAATGAAGATTTCACCCAAGGTGCATTTTAACAGTTCCTCAACCTATTTAATATTTAACTACAGATAAGTATTGACTGAATGTGACTTAGGTTCTGATGACTGTTTTTGACTTTACAGTTGATGAGGAGTTTGAGGCAGTTGCCATACAAGTGTTAAACAGAACACAGGCCATGGTGAACAAATACAGACGCTTACTTATGGTGGAGGCAGAGGTATGTTTAGAACATAGCCCTTTAAATAATGTACGAAAGACCTCTTAACATTATTTAGGTAATTACTCTAATATTAGGTAATTACTCTAACAGTAGGTAATTAATCTAATATTATTCCCATTAATGCAAAACCAAACACTGCTTCATGTTCTTTCAGAGGTCCAGCCCTTCATCAGAAATGGTGATGATTGACAGGACTTTTAATCAAGAGGAACGGGGCAACTTGACCCAAGACAAACGAATGGTACTGGTGGATCCAGGTAAGAGACGGAAGTCTTGTTGAATTTATCCATTTTCATTGTCTGTCACTGTTATTAAAACCTAAGTAAAACATTTTACAGATGTTGTGTTTAAATCCATGTTATAGGTTGACGTAAAGTATTTTCACAGCATTTCCAATTAGTTTTATTTTGGTTAAATACAAGTAGTATTTGTAAATAAAATGTATTTTTGGTACTCATACTCTTTTGTGATCAACTTTTTCAATTTTTTAAAATGTGCATGGCTCATTCCATGAAATCAGTGCCTTTTGCATCCCCAAGAAATAATCAAACATAGATTTAATATAAAAAAAACAAATAAATGTGCAGTTTAAAAACATAACAATACTATGTATGCTTTCATCAATATTAAATGAACAAAGTCAATTAAATATTATTTTAAATAATTTAAATACCTTCTGTATATTATTGAACTAATTCAGTGGCATATGAGTTCTAATTAAACTATAGTATCTAGTAATGCTTGTGTCAGTAACAGGGTTGACAAAAATACCAAAACATGAGGTAGAAAAATAGTCATAAAATAATAAATTACATAGCCTGAGAAGGCACAATACAATTTCTTGTCATTTTAAGTTGTCTTCATTTCACGGATATTTAAAAAATATTGATTAAACTTATTATATTTTTCAATTTTTCCAAGTGGAAAAGGCACCGATTTCGTGGAATGACCCATATTAGTTTTGTTATGCAAACACATGCATAATTACATACAACTGCCAAATCCTTAGAGAACATGTATAAATAACATAAATAAAAAATATTTAAAAAGGTAAACATTGCATTTAAGTAATAAAAAAAGCATAATGTGAAGATGGTACTGGAAATTTTTGAACAGTTAGATATATAGTATACTGTAAATGATTTGGTTACTTTTTTTTAAAACAAGTGGTGTAATTTCTGTAATGTTTTAAAGATATTGTACTGTATTTAAACGTAAATGCAACCAAAATGCAATTTTTAAAAAATGCTTTTTGCTTGATTGGCTTTATGTTTGTGATGTTTCGCTACATCGCTCTCTCAGATGGCTTCCTGGAAGACTTCTGCTGTGGCCCTAAACAGAAGACACGAAGTACAGAAGTTTTGACGCCCGCCACCCACGAGGGCAATCCCAGCATAATGGAGACATCCCCAAGGCATTCCACAAGTCACACAGAAAGAGATGGGCAGGATATGAACAGCCACACAGAACCTGCTTATAGGACAGAACCTCAACAGCAAGGAATGGAGGAACACAGAAGAACTCCCATCAAGTGCATCCTGGACCTAAAAAAAAAGAAATTCAACAACCTAATCAGCAGCAACAGCAGTCAACATGCTCACTACCCTACATCTCCCAGCCAATCACAGCATAGCTCCACCCAAGGCTACCCTTCGAACCTGGGGCAGGGTCATGAACATCAGCTTCCCTCAGATCATAGTCACGCCCCATTGGCTGACACTGACTCTGTGCTTGAGGCTGCCGTGAATAGCATCTTAGAATGTTAGACAGTGCCATATTTATGTTTGTTAGTTGTTCCATGTTAATCTCATTTCATGCCATTTGTGTGCAACTTAACGGACGTACATTGGCATTATCGCGGGGTAAAATGCACACAGCGGCTCTGACGATGTCGAGGAACAAGAAGGTGAATCTGGTGATGGTGATACTCTAATACTGTGCCTGTTGTTCTAGAGAAGTTTACATAAGAAAGCCTTTTTGACAATGCTTCACAGGCTACACTTGCAACCACACACACACACACATCAATATATGCACACATACACACACAATCAAGCAGTAAGTGTGATGTCTGAAATGTCATGAGTAGACATTGATATTTGTAGCTTATCAGTCAATATCAGACACTTAGACTAATAGTCAGTCCGCACTTATGTTGTATCGTTGCAGTAGACATTGACCAAGTGACGCACACAAACACACCTGCGCGTTTAATTGTTTTTGAGCACTGTTTGTGCTCTTTTGGTTTTTTGGTTAACTTTTTTTTTGTACCTTACAGGTATGTGACCCCTCCACATAGACACAACTCACTTGTGTGGTTTTGTGCAGGGGAAAGTTAAGACCTCAGATTGAGGGTACAATGTTACATTATGTTTATCTTTCTTGTTTATTTTTTAATTCATTTTTTTTAAAATGATGCATTATAATTTTTTTTTTTTGGTAAAATCTGTGCTGCTCCCTGCCTGAAGAAAATATGTGCTGTTTTGTACCTTAAGTTAGTGTCTCAATAGCTCACATGGGTGTATCTCATAAAAACTTATCAGTCACATTTTGACCCAAAATGAAAGGAAATATAAGTAATATTTTGCAGGATCAGTAATATATGTATTTTTTGCATTGTGATTTTTTTTTTCACGACAATCAAGCACATTTTACCACAAATCTTTATTGGTGCGTTTACATCATTAAATTTGTATTACATTTTTTTTTTTTTTTTTTTTTATAAAGTATGGTTTATATTTAGTTTAAATAAGCATGATTTAAAGGCTGTTATGTATTAGTACATTAGAACTGAAATGTTTTTTCTCTCACATAAACATATATCGCTTCGTTAATTATAATGAAAATGCATTTTGTTGCATTAATGAAAATTGGTTGTAAATGTGCTTAATAGTCATGAAATAATGTCAGTGGTCCACAATAGCCTCGATTTCTCTGAGCAAATATAATGTCGTATATCTTTCCTTTGATTTGAGATTTCTGTGAGATTCACCCACATAGATAGTTGTTTGAAACTGTTCATTTTCCCCTGTGCGTTGAGTCCCCTGCTGGTCAGGCTGTAGTCTTGGCGGTCGGTTTGCAGTTTTTGCCCCTAGTGGCAGCTTCTATTTGCACATTTGGAAATGACCTTGTACTTCACAAATAGCCATGCTCACAGCTCCTACAGCCTCTTTGCAGATCACTTCTCTCCTATGAGTTATAAAGTGGTGAAAGCAGCAGTAGTGCAGTTACAGCATATCAGGTTTTCATTCACTACGAGTATCTGATTAGTTGCGTCAGGAGATGGCTGTTGACTGAAATAATGTCGTTTTGTCGGAGGACAGGCCCACATTTTAACAAATAGTTTTGAGAAATCATTTCTGAAGAGGAGACTGTTAGCATTCAGTTGTATTTTGTAGGCTAGATCATATATTTACTGTGCCATTACAAGGCTTGTGAGCTTTAACAATGGGAATAAGACCAAGACAATTTCAAAAACTGACCAGAGCAGAGAAACTGCAGTGTGCGGACATTTTCACAAGTCTGCGTTTCCATTAGCATCCATTCCAGAGCCGAAGGGAAGGTTGCTTGTTTCCATCTGTACACGTCATCCCATTGTTTTTGCATCATTAACACTAAACTCCACTGTCTTTCCCAGCAATTCAACCAAAAATGACAGACAGAAAAAAAAAAAGTGAAATATTCTTCTCTCTGATCTGAGCTCTTGCGGTCGGTATTAGAGAGCATTCTGAAAGACCTTCACTTCGAAGGGCTTCTTTGCCTTAGGAGAGAGCGAGTGAAAACAAGTTTAAATAGTCTATCATTGGTTTTTAATGCTTTTTGTTGTGCGAGTGTGGCCTTCAGTTATCGTAATACCCCATGGTAAAAGTTGCTTTTATCGTTTTGTTTTCTGCATCACCCGAAACTTGATTTGTAATGTTTGTATTACAAAAAATAAAAACATGAAACACAAAATATTTATACTTTTTGTAAAGAAAAAGAATGTAAAACAAAAAGTTATTTTTATTATGTTAGGTATGTGTTCACGTCATACTGTATGTGGTCAGTTCATGATTTGTTGTTTTTGTGAGTGTTCATTACAACAGCAAAGATAAATATTAAATTCATTTTGAATACAGCCAATATTTTGTAATGTCTTCATTTTTGATGAATTATGGATATTTATATGTAACACTATCACATACCAGTTTTGGATCTTTTTAGATCTTTTTATTAGATCTTAGTTAAATCCACTGCTTGGTTACACAATACCTAAATGAAAACTTGTTAGTACAATTTTTCAAATTTGACAAATATAAGTTTAGCTTAACAAATTGTCTTTGTTTGCAAATAAATGAACATTTAAAAATATATAAATAACTCTATCCATGCTAACAGAAAATTCATAATCTAACAAAAATACAAGCAAGCCTAATACTGTAGTGAATCAGTTGCTGGTGTTATAATCTTGCCCTATTAATTATCAAGCTTATTATACCCTCATACCATATCATACTCTAAACACAAAGCTGCTTCTCCAATATGTGCTACAATTATGAAGACCACCAAACGTCCCTAATGGTATTTCCTCCAGCGTTCTTTCTCTGTGAAACAGTATAAAACCAGACATTTTATTTATGCATGTCAGTGATTATGGGAAGTGTGTAGATGGCATTAATTCAGACTCACTCAGATGTGGGTAATTCCATATGTAACACAGGACACAGTATCCAGTCAACAGCATGGATATCCCACCAATTCCTCCTCTCCGAACATCAATATACTTCCTGTAGTACCACAGCCATCCTGATCACATACAACCAAGAAAATCAAAAACATTGGACCAAATGCTTTGTGATGTACTATGATTGCTAAGGAACAAACCTTGCTTCAACATGGTCACGATCTCTCTGGGTGACACAGGAGTTCGAGCACCAAGCCAGACACCAAGTTCATTCAGTCTGACATCTCCAAGTTTCCGCTGCAGAACAGGCACTACAATGAACAAATAAGATACAAGTATTACTCTTGTTTTCAAAGGCATTGCCTATTTGCTTAAAAACAATTACATAACATATCACATAAATCATGCATTACCTTCACTTTGGTTCACTGGTCCAGCAGATTGATCCTTCATCCAAATACTTTCATTAACATAGCTGCCTAAAGGTTCTGTGGAGAACTGTATTCTGTTGTAAGCAGTCACTATCTCTGGACTCCATGACAGACTTCTGACACCTTGAATTCTTGAATTTAGGATGTCTTCTGCAGGTTGATGAATGACTTTTCCAGATAAAGTGGGTGAGGGTGGAACGGCAACCTTGGTAACTGCTGTTTCGGGTTTGTTTGATTGCTGCACATCAGAAATCTCTTTGGTCTCCATAGAAGAATCTTTAGATGTTTCCATAATAGGATAAGGTGCAAACAGATTATAAGACCTCTTGTAATACAAACTGTCATTGATATGGTCCCACACTGAAGTCTTGGATGAAAAGAAAGTATGAGCTTTATGCTCTTTTGCTCTTGATTCTAGATCAAAATCCTTGTTTTTACTGTTCAGTCTTTCAAGCTCCTCCAAGAAGTTAACTTTTATTTTGAGTTTTGGATTTTCATGTTGCACAGTGCACTCAGATGGGAGGCTAGAGTTTTTCAGAATGGCTGGAACAAATCCAAGGGTATTGATTGTACTCTTGGTGATGGACAACTGCTCTGATAATGGCGCCATCTTTGTTTTCTCTTTGCCTTTAGTACTTTTTCCATTACTTTGAGATGTTCCCTGATTTGGCCTTTTGGAGATCTCACAAAAGCTTTTATCTCTTTCATTGTCAGATAATGAGGTAGGGTTGCTTGGCTTCTTTGAGACTGGCACTAACAGCTGTAATCTCTCAAGTTCCTTCTGTCTTTTAGCAAGCCATTTGCTTTTAGGTCTCTCTGTGTTCAGAGTTTCTGCTGATGGGACTTTGACCTCAGTAGTTGTGAGACGACTGTCTGCATTGGGATTATCTTCTTGCCTTCTTTCTTTGGAGGTTAGTGTTTCATCAAATATGACGTTATTTATTTCTGTTGCTGCTGTTTTTTTATGGATCTTCTGTCTGGAAGTGGTTGCACTCGGTTCTTTGGGTGCTTGAGTGCTTTTCTTAGGTTGTGCTACTGGTGCCATTTTACAGCGAGGGAGGTGAGTTTTCAGCCTTTTGAAGGGCTTTCCACAATATGGACATTCTTCTAAATGGGGGGGGGGGGGAAATCAAAGAATTGTCAAATATTACAGGACTGGACCAAAAGGGTTAAAATCGAGTTCACTGCATTGTAAAGTAAGTAAGCACTTGAATATATCCCTGCATATCTCTAAGAAAGAAACATCTTAAAGACCTGACGAAATTATTGAGCTGTTTTCAGTGTTGTGTGGTGTAATTCCTTTATCTGTTAAATAGCTGTAGATTTTAAATATATAAGTAATATAACAGTTAGAAGTTAATTTTGTCAACTTTCAGTAGCACACTGGCATCTAGATGTCCAATTTTGATTTTACGTCATCTTAAAAACAATTAAAAAAAAAGGCATGACATACTAAAATTGACAAATCATCCATTAGATATTTATATTTGGTACTTACCTAAACTCATACTTTATAATTTCACTGCCATCTTTCTATAAAAAAGAGAAATATCTTTTCTGTGTCTTTTAAAGACATTATTAAACACTGCATTGGGAACGTTTCTCACGCAGCAACACATAAACAAATTATAAAAAACTCAGCGTCATTTTTATGCAGTTCGTTTGCGGACAAATGAGGTAAAATAACGGACCCTGCGGAAAGTGACGGACCGCTGGAGGACATGCTGGATTATTTAGTCACGAAAGACCCCGTTAGCCGTCTTTATCAGTGCCTGTGTGTAAGTGCTACAAGTGTGCATAACACCGTTGATCACGTCATTCCCGCGAAAGAAGTTATACAATCCTTTTCGTACATCAGTTTTATTTTTTTTAATGAAGCATTTTTGAAATATAATTATAGAGTTTAAATAGAGTTCACAGATAGTCTTTCCAGATGTGTTCCGAGGCAATTCACATATGAATATAATTATTACAATTAAAAAAAACCTTTTCAGTTTGTAGAAGGTTTTAGAATTTGAG
>SCHK01409083.1:867-27956 GCA_004124795.1 Poropuntius huangchuchieni | reverse complement strand
AGTTGGAGAATGAGCCTATTTCCAAAAAAAGTTGAGTGTTCTTTTAACATATTGCTTGCATCGGTGATCTTGTTTACTGCATTATGTTACATGTAAAACAAGGCGTGTCATCTGCTCACGTACAACCTGAAGGAAGTTGAGAGGTTCATTGTCTGTGCTGCAGCCCTCCCAGTCTTCACTGACCCAGAAACCTGAGTCACTCACTGCTGAAACTGACTTGAAGTGGGCATAATCACACCCGCTGGGCACAGAAGGCACATATTAACGCACACAAAAGCAAAAGGTGCAACAAAAGGATGGCAGGAAACCTGTGGTCAATATGTGCTATTTTTTAAGTCTTCTGAAGTAATAGATAAATGAAAGGCAAGTAGTGTTGCTCATATACGAATCATTCTTTGATTCAGATCTTTTTGAAGGAATCGTAATGTTCACGTTTCTCACATTTCTGTGAGTTTGTGTTAAACGTCTGGGAGCATGCGATCCTCATTTAGTATATGATGTGCAGTTTTTTCTCTGTAACCATTTACAAAGTCGGCAAGTGCATGATGCTCAGATTTTAAAAAGTTGCGGTGTATTAACTTGCCTGTCCGACCCATCAGATCTGAATAATCTGTCTTCTGTCACAAAGTTGTTAACAGTCAGTGTATTTCTGATCACAAGTCCTGATCACAAGACAGCCTGTAATCACAAGGTTTTTCTAAGAAAACATACAGAGGTTGCTTTATCTCTGCTGCCCTCATTTTAAGAGTCTCCAGGTTTGACTTCGCTCGCACACATGCCTAAACGCCTCCTGTGGAAATGGAAAATTTATGTGAGAGCTTTTTCTTTCTTGAGACAAACACATTTTTCAAGTCAAAGATCATACACATGAGAATATGATTAGTGTGTTGTTTACCAGGGATCTTCTACGTAACCTTATAACAGTCCTAAAGAGCAATGCTTGTTTATCATTGCTCATCCTCGTGTCCTTCTAAACCCATGATTTTCTTTCTTTCTTTGTGTAACACAAAAGGAAAAGTTTAGCAGAATGTTAACACTGCTCTTTTCCACTGAAAGTGAACAGGATTAGTGGTCTTCCCGACTAACATCACCTTTTTGTTCAGAGGAAGACAATAAATTAGGGTTTGGAATGACACGAAGAAAACTTCAAAGTACTTTTGATTGATTAGACATTTGCTTTGCATATTACAGTATCAATCTCTCTGGAGACAAACATTTCTTTGTCATCTCAATGTGCTGATACTTCCCCCATATGGCACTGGATCCCTATAAACTCATGTTTATAAAGCCCATAGATGATGCTGCACCTAATTAAATCTCACTGTGCAGATTATTTTTAGACCTCTGAGGGAAATTACTGACGCACAAATGGGATTTGCTCCCAGGAAATTACATATTGCTCCACAATTTAATTTGTGGTTGCTTAAGCACGCATGGCTGTGTTTTAACTGTTGTAATGCAGGTAAATGAACTATAAATTGTGGTTATGCTTTGATGTGGCAAATGTGTTAATCGATTGGTCTTATTTGAAAATGACACAGCTGCCTCGAAGCGGCCGCTGCAGTGGAAAATAGAATGGATCCTACAGCTGTTGCCAACCCGTCAGAGCCGCACGGCCTTGAACCACTCATGTAGATAATTGTCAGCAGTAAATAGGATTTTGTAACCCACTTCCAAGATGTGACACTTAAGTTTGTGGGATTGCGTCTGACTGTGTGGATTTACATCTCGGTGTAGATAGTTGCTGGAAAGCATATGTGGTGTATCTACACCATCCCTGGGGTGTGTTTTCCTTTTTCTCCACTAAGTAGGTCATAGCCACCTCTCCCTCCTTCCTCATTTTCCTGGACGTCCATCTCTCGCTCTCTGTGTTTCTGTCATGTCTGTAAAGTGCTCAGCCTGGCTAATCTTTCCAGCCACAAGGTACCAAAACTTTACTTTCCAGACGACAAAGGGGGGAAAAAACAACCAATACACTGAAAAGGTTTTCCATTCGCTGCAATGTTGACCACTGACAGATATTTGTTTGTAATGTTAACCACACTTTGCTTAGTCTCTCATTTTCTGTCTGCTTTTGCTATTCCTCTTCAATGGAAACTGAAATGGTGGCCAGGAATATTGACGGAAATGAATAATGAATGTGATTTATAGCTATCATAGTCTTTGTGTTATGATAACTCTCTACCACTGAATAATCCAGAGAATAAAATTCAATGTAATAAATAATAATTTATGTAATAGACTAATTTAAAAAAAAAAATCACCTACTTACATAATAGACATTTTCTACAGTCAACAGAAAAATCTCGTCAAACTCTTCCTACTTTAGCTGGTAGAAATGCTTGAAAGTTTGCAACAATGTTTAATGCGACTGGTAGATGAATACTAATGTTTACACAGCTTAGTTTAACCGCTAAGCTGACTATGCAGAGAGTGGATAAGCGTCTGTTATGTAAGCCAAAATGTGAAGTACTCAAAGTCACCACCAGAGGCCTCTAATTCCCCATCATTCTCTCAGCCGTAAATACGAAAAAACAACAATAAAAGGACGTTTCAAGGTTGGATTTATTTGAGATTACGACATTATCAGACGCTTTTTTTCTTTCTTCGAGTATGTAATATGTGTTATTTGAAGAATTGTTGTATTTTCAATGCCAGCGCCTTTGATTTATATTTCATTATTTACCTTTCTTTCTCCCCTTTCTGGGCACAGGGATTATTTTCCTCCTCATTGTAATGTTTCCATTCACCCACGTAACTATTACATTGTAAATAATGTGAAAATGATTGGAACTGTGTGATTTAAAAGCCTAAGTGCAAATAATAGCAAACAGAATTATATGACAAGCCATTATCTATTCAGTTTACCTAAGAAGATTATGATGTGCATTCATCTTTTCAAACAAATGACACATGAGTGGGGTGAAAAATGGTCACTGTGATAGAAAACGAACAACATATGACCACTGAAAAGGGTGAAATATAATGAACAGTTTTCTCTGGACAGAGAGTCAAACAAAGCATCCACAGAGGATGGAGGAAAAATAAACGACTGCACAAGTTTATTGCTTTGTGATAAGGGATGAAAGAAGGGAGGGCGGGAGACATAAAAAGATAGAAATGGACGGACAGTGTGTCCCACACTTCCTTCAGGCAACAAAGGAAATAGAAAGATAGTGGAACTAGGACATGAGGGACTACAAATGGGAAGGATGAAAAAGAAGGGACTGGGAAGGGATGCATAGTAGATGATGAAGTGATATGAAATTTAAAAACTTGACCTGTAACGCATCTGTGTGTCTGCCCAGCATTGCAGCTGCAGTCAACAAATGGATAGAAGAGGTGTGAGTCATTGTAAGTGTGTGTATTTCTGGTGGCGTGGCATTTGTATGTGTGAGTATGATTTTTAAAAGTAGGTCAGTCATGGTGGACACTGGGTGCCATGCTGATTCATAATAGATAAACAAAAACGGGTCGTCATGTTAACGAGTGCCGTGTGCCCACAACCCATGGTTGCTGAGCTAACAAGCTGTTGCAACGCGTGTAGCTTGTTAAAGCAGAACAACATGAACTTTGGTATAGGACTCAATCATGAGGAGATATAACATATTGATCGCTTCACATTTTACAAAAAGAGAAAATTAACCCATAAAGTAATCTCTTCTGAAAGGTTGTTAATATGAAATTTCACTGCATTTTCATGCAGATCATACTTCTCTTCCACCCTAAGCTGACATTCAGGGTGTGTTTGGGCTGGCATTCATTGTGTGTATGTGTCTTTGTCAGCATTATGTTCACCCTTTGTTCGATTAGCATTGTTCATATAAGAAAGCAAAGATAAACTTCATATTAAGGGTGTGACTCTGGGTAAACAGCCAGGCTTAGTTGCATCTGCGTGCCAATCTCTTGATAACACTGATGATTTCAAAGACCGTTTTCAGGCAGCATTTACGGGAACTGCTATAACAACAGTATCATTTTTTTTACATATCAGATAGCAGGTAATAAAAGATATCAGCTGTCACGAGAGCTTTAGACAACAGGTCTATTAACTTGGAGAGTGTTGTTGCAGGAAGTAACTTGGTATCTGCGATAGACCTGAGTGTTCGTTAGAAAAATAGGACGTGTAAACCCACTGGAAAAGGACAGGAGAAGAGATGTGGTACCATTAGAAAGAAGAATAAGTGAGTAAGAGACCTGACCTTCAGTAGTGGCCATTCATTACAGTGAGGATAGTCATGTCATGCCAGCCGTTGTCATGACAGCAGGGTGACAAAAAAGGGAAGATTTACAGTCATCTTCCTTCACGTCCCCATCTAAGGAAGCAAAACTACTCCCCTGGCTGTATTTTTCTAAAACAATTATATATGACATATATACACTACCATTCAAGAGTTTGGGTCAGTAAGATTTTGAAAGAAGGCTTTTAAATGTAGACTTTTATGTTGAACAAGGCTGCATTCATTTAATCTAAAATACAATAAAAACAAATATTTTGATACTTGATATGAACTGATAGTCATTTATTATAGCTTTTTTCTATTTTAGTCTTTTAAAATGTTATTTATTTCTGTGTCACAAAGCTGAATTTTCACTGTTCAGTGCCACATGATCCTTCAGAAATCTTTCTAGTATGCTGATTTGGTGCTCAAGAAACATTTTTTTTATTATCAGTGTCGAAAACGTTTTTTAAGAAATTGTTTCTTGCTGAATAAAATGATCCTAAATTATCCTACTTACACTATATATATACGACCCCCTTAAGTCNCAGAAATCTTTCTAGTATGCTGATTTGGTGCTCAAGAAACAATTTTTTTTATTATCAGTGTTGAAAACGTTTTTTCGAAATTGTTTCTTGCTGAATAAAATGATCCTAAATGATCCTACTTACACTATATATATATGACCCCCTTAAGTTGTTGTATAATTTTTACAATTCGTACACATTTTTATACCATTTCACATCTTTAACCTGATTTTGTTGTTTCGTGGTGACGTTATAACTGTTGACGTATTGTATATCCACTGGCAAGCATGCCATCTGCGACTGTCTGTCCCTTAAGAAATGAGTTGGGCAGCTTGTGTTTACTTGCATGAGTAATATATGTTTATTTGGTCCAGAACTGTAATCTGCACAACACTAGTATGCAAGTCGCTAATTTATTTTCTGGTAGCGTCATCTGACATTTTTAATGATACTGAGGATGCCCTGTGGGAACGGCCTGAGATTAAGATGATTATATGTTGCTGCTCATTAGTTTCATTTGAGACACTCAAGAAAAGAATGAAAATGATCCATTGTATATGGCAAATGAGCAACGAGATAATCATCTCTTTGTAATATTCTCGATAATTAGAGATGAGTCAACAGAGACTCATGGCTTCATGTGTTTATCTGCTAAACAAAATGTCCAGACGACGCAATTCCGACCATCTGGGACGAGGCAGACCATGGAAACCGTGAGCAACGGTATGCAAAGGAAACTTTAACGGGCCCAAGACGACGGGTTGGAATAAACACTGACTTCTGAAAGTCTCTTAGGACAGAAGGGTTCATTCAGGAACATTCTTTCCTATAGTACGATATAATGTAGTTTATATAATGTAATTGAAGTAATAGGGATTTTAAAGGGGTATTTTTAGCCTAAGTGAAGATTACTAGGGGAGCTGCAGAAGGGAGGAGAGGAGAAAGGAACAGAAGATGAAAGGAGAAGAGAATGATGGAGGAGAGGATGGGCAGGGTAAAACTGGATTACACCCTCGCGCAGAGAAAGAGAGGGATTATCCAGCCTCTGAAAGAGAAGAGGAGTCAGCGGATTAAACAGATAACGAAGAGGAGTGGTGAGGGGATTACGCTGATGAGAGCTGGATTCACAATAATCCCTTCTGAAAAAACAACATTTTATCAACTGCCAACCACACTAGCGCTGATTGTTTTATACATTCCTCCATAACCTCATCCACTCTGTTACTCCGCCTGAAGTTCATTTGCAATTAGATCATAATGCACTTCTAATCTCACTTTACAGTAACTTTCTTGTCATGTTTTCCAGCAGACATTTAATATAAACGGTGCTTCATTCACTGTCTCTCTGTGTGCTTGCATCTAATGTCGGCCTCCCTCCGGTCTCGCTCTATTCTCTGAGCGAGCAAGGTCTAATTTAAGAGACTGTGGTTATATAAGACAGATGGTCAGGAGGTCAGCGATTGTGTGTGTGTGTCCGTGTGTCACATAGAAAAAAGATAGAAAAGGGGCTGCTTTTGAATGAAAATGTGCAATTCAAGACTGCAGGAAGGTGAGGAAGAGACTCTAAAAACAGGAAGAGACATCTAAACAGAAGAAAAAATAAAAAGGGAAGCAATGCTTCTGGAGCGGAAGCGTTCGTATATTTACCCCGAGGAGGTCTGTTATGACAACGCTCCACAAACATTGTGACAAAGACTGATTTCCCCCAGTCTAAAACAGAAAACTCAGTTCAATGCAGTGGAAACGAGACGGAGACCAAGTCTGAGGGAATTAGTTCATAATGATATAGATAACAGCATCATTCAAAATACATGGGTATAAATTTTTTTTTTTTTTTTTTTTTTTTTTAAAGATAACACGAGAGATATTAGACTGAAAGAAAGCAGAGGATGAAAAGGAGTGGCCAAGCAGGAGGAGTGACAAAGCTTTCTGTCAGCTTCTATGTGTTTCCGCTGTTCTACTAACCTACTTACTATAATCTCTTCTCTCCTCATTTCATAATGGAGACTCCCCGGTTACATCATATCCTTTCTATCTTCCTGTTATTTCATCCCACATTATTATTGTCATTGTTAGAGTAGCATCCTGAAATAAACTCTGCCTTGCCTCAAACTTGGCTTCAACTCTCAGTCACCCTCACCTGTATACACAAGATGTTCTCAGAAATGTGATTTATTTTTTGATAACATTCTTTGAGATGTGAGAAGTGTTTTTATGCCATTCAAAAATACTTGTTCAGAACTCACACATTGTGTGGATAAGAGTTCATTATGCACATGTCAACATTATGTATTTAACCAACATCAGATGAGTTTGAGTTGATTCAAGATTTAAAAAAAGAAAGTGGCATATCTGTATTTATAAACTTGTGTTTCTATTTGTCATCATATACTCCTAAAAATAATGGTTCTTTATTGGCATCTATGGTTCCATGAAGAACCTTTAAGATCCATAGAACCTTTCCATTGCACAAAAGGTTGTATATAGTGCAAAAAGGTTCTTAAAATATTATTTACATTAAGAAAAAAGATACTTTTAAGAATTGTTCACAGAAAGGTTCTTTGGGGAACCCAAAAATTATGTTTCCTGGCATCTCTGCAAAAGTCTCGTTTTGGAACCTTCATTTTTAGGAGTGTAATGTCCATGTTTTTTATTTCAAAACTGATGTTGTGTCCTTTGTCAACGTGATTATGATTAAATGCTGTTTATAAAACAACACCAGTTTTAATTAACATCACTTATCTAGACTTTTTGCTCAACATTTTTTCTTCTACTTGAGAATTTAATAAAACTTTGGTATGGCAAAGCTATGAGTTCTGTCTTTGATTATGCTGTGCGTTACTTTGAAAAAAACAAAAACTAGATGCTAAAAGAAGGAATTATTGAATATTGATTAATAGCTTTGATTCCAGTGGACTACCATTTCTATAGCCTAGTGTATATAGCTTAGATATAGCCTAGTCCAAGCATAGTCCTAACTGGCCTAACTGGTCTGGGCTGGTCTGTTTTAAACCCCTAACACTTTTATCTACAGCTCTACACTTTCTCTGAACTTTTGACCTTATTTTGAATTGCTTGACTATTTATCACTAGGTAAAACTGTGTTGAAACAGCCTCAGTAGCAGTCAGGCACATTTGGTTTTATAAGGAAGGTTGTGCTTTTTTTTTTTTTAACGGGCGCTGTGCTGTAATCTCAAACAATCGCAGCCGCAGGAACCGCGAGCCCGCGAGAGATTCCCACGATACTGTTATGGTGACACACTGCCACACTTTCCCACGCGCGCTCGAGCTCTGGCACACGGATCCTCCTTAAAGCGCGTGGCCGAGTGCGCGCGCCGCTGCCTGGGGGCACGAGGCGGGCCGGTGGAGCGAGATCATGTGAGAGTCCACGCGCCGAAAGTAGGTTAGGCTACAGAGCAGCACAGACGCAGAGAGAGAGGGAAAGAGAAGAGGGCATCATTTTATTGCATAGCTGACAGAGCGCGCATTTACGCAGGGGAAAAAAGCCTATGATGGAGCGGAATTTACTCTGAACAACCGGATGAGAAGAGCAAGTACGCTGTGCAATAACTTACGAGGTTTAGTAGTTATTTTCTTGCAACCACTTTGTTTTGGAGTTTTCAAAATTTTACTTGAGTTTAACTTTCGGCGCTGATCAAATGTACTGGAGTTATATTATCGTTCGCAGATAATATAGCATCAAAATGAGAGGTAAGTTAAAGGAAAAATGCATTTATATAGACAAAATAATATTGTCCAATAATTGAAACAAAATTGTCACTTTGACAGCGGTAATCGTGACTGAGTTTACTTTGATGTTGCAAGAACTGCGCAAAGTCTTAATGAAAGTAAAGCACGCTCCAGCGCGCAAAATATCGCTCAGGTAATCTGCAACTGTTTGGTTGTTTGTAACATATGTAATGTTTCGTTCTGCATTGGTAGCTTTTCGCCACTCAAACACATACAGAAAATAACCAGTACCAGGAAATGCTAAACTTTGCATAGTTCTGTTTTGTTTCTTCGCTTGCAAGCGTGAAAGGGAAGCGATGAGCGTCATGTAGGAAATGTATCATGGGTTGCCATGTCCGTTTTTTATAAGCCACTTTGGGAATGTTTTTCTTGTGCATCTACCATAAGGTCTCTTATAAATATGATTGTTTCGGCGTTTTTGTCAGAATATAGTCGCGCATGTAAGTATGTAAATACACACTATAGCCAAAAGGTGTGCGCATGAGAGATTTATTTATTAAGATAGATGGCTTGTACCTATATGTGAAACATTGTAATTATTTTTTTAAGGGATGTAAGTGTTGAAATTACGTACTTTGTAGCAAGTTACAATTTAGACTTTTTATATTTTTTGCTAGAATAAATCCGTTATTCAGCTCTTTTCTGCATTGTATGCTTATTTTGTAGAGGAAAAAAACAATATTTGGCAACACTCGTCTCACTGTAGTTACTGTTAACTGCCACTAAGCCAACCCCATTATGTAAGAATCAAACAACATGTCTAAAAATGCTTAAAAATTAAGAATCACTTGGTGCTGTCATTTGAACTTTGTTTACTTAATGGAAAGTTCAAATACACATTATGGTCTTGCGCAAAGTTGATATGCCTTTGGTCACGTATGTATAAGCCCTTAACCGCCATGTTGAACTTGAGCTTCGCTGAATGTTTGTGTCTTTATCGTGATAAAGCTTATCAGTAAGTTCAGGGGAGCCTCTCAGCATGTCAGCAGGCTGTGTGAGCTGTTGGGGCACAGGGAGTGGGGTGTGTGTTGCGCTCTGCGTGTTGTTGTTTTTCACTCTCAGCATGGCTGCCGGTGTGACAGAGTCTATCTGCTCCATTGACCTACTTCTGTCATTGAAGATTACACAGCATATTACAACACTGAAAGATCAGGAACAGAATAGGTCAGTTTTAAGATGGGTTTAATGCTTTCCTCTTTGGCATCCTATTTTAACCTTAACTAAGTGATGAATCTCAGCATAACAAACAGCGTGATGGCAAAGGGACGTTAAACCTAAATGCCGTATGAAGGAAACAGCGGCTACTTTGGTGCCAAGGCGTAACAACATGTGCTCAGTCAAGCGTAGTTGTCTTTCATTTGTTATATCAGCTGTTTATATCATCATAATGTTATATTTTTTTAAGAGTTTCATCACTGAAATTCATTGAATGTGCTAAACAGAGACTACAGTAACAGTAGAACTGACAGGTGTGGTAAAGCACAGCCATTGAAAAAATGTAATTAAATGAGCATTGGATATTCATTATATTTTTTTCTGACTTTGTCCATGATCCTGAGAAAAGGCATTCTTCTCTAGTCCGAGAGCTGTAGACTGTAAGCCACCATGGCTTTAAAGACTTAAGCAATGAGCAGTCTATAAATGAATGCTGAGCAGCTTAATGCAGTTGCACTTTGACACCTGCCCATGAAGTTTCCATTCATTTAAACCACAACTTAAGCCCAGGCAGTGGTAGGATGTGACCAGTCGCTTGAACTTTGAGGAATTAAAATCTTCTTTTTCAACAACAATTCAAGATCTTACTTTTTTTTTTTTTTTTTTTTTTCTTCCAGAGTAATTCTTAACAATATATTTATCATAATTGTTGCACACCTGTGTTCTTATGGTTTTTTTAGTTAATACATCTTGAATAAAAAACCCAGCCTTTCTGTAATGTGAAGCTTAAATCTCACCTTTTTTTACGTTCTTCCTTCATGACTCATTGTTAATGATAATAATAACCAAACAATTTTCATTTTTTAATATTTTTATACAACTTTACCCACATTTTTCTTATATATGTAATATATACAACCAAAAATATGTGGAAAAAATGCTTGTTTTTATAGAGACTTTTATTATTTCCTAATCCCAGCAGGCATCAAGATAATTAATGCCCATTAAGAGTCACCTTACACTCCCTATCAGCTCATGTTTTTCAACTTGGTGTTGTTACTTATACCAAAGAATTACTCAATCCCTCTGTACATATTTAACGAGAGTCTTGCGGTGTCATTCCACCGTCTCAGTTTACTTAGCATAGGTAGGTCACTTTTAAGTGATGTGGGAGAGGAAAAATCATTACAGCTGACCACAAACTTCTTTGAAATCTCAAGTACAAGTAAGCGGATACAAATTGTACCCTGTTTGCGTGAGTTCAAAGCAAACCTGCTGGTGAGGACACAGAGCAGACTCAAAAATTGGCTCTAATCTGAATGTCACACACAAATCAAATCAAATCACACAAGTTAGTTTAGTTATACAGTGTGCAATGCCAATGCAAGGTGCAGGGTAAGTGAGACCTTTAGACGTTGCTGAACAAAGTTGTTTGATTATGTGAGATAAAAGGGCAAAGTCTCTGAATATGTGTTGGGTTTTTCCCAGCATTGCTCTATGAAACTGCTGACTGGTGTGTGATGGACTGACACACTGACTAACTGACATAGAGTGGCCTAGAGAGAGGAGATAAGAAGAGCTAGATTACTAACCCCAGTTTGCCCGATAAACATAGCACTCTAATAAATCTCCTCTTAATTAGTTTTCGGCTGTCTGACTGAGGTTGCCTCCGGCTTCTACAGCAGTGCTCGAATCGGTTAATCAAACAAGAGCTGTTTGCTATACTTTTTGATTTGGTTTGTGGGAGATTGGCTTGATATGTTGTGAATAACAGCTTTTAAAAATGTGTTAACTTTTTAAACTGATAAAAGGGGATTTTTGTCTTTTATACATCAGCCTTTATCAGAGGTTCTTGTATTACCAAAACAACACGCAGACATATTGTTGGTAATTCGGTCAGCCCTTTTGACTTCAACGTTTTAGTCGGTGATATTTGTTCCATTTTTCATTGATGAATTTATCAGAATTCATTGATACTGTGCCAAAAACCTGTAAAGTTTCTTGCCGTTACTGTTTGGTGACTCATACTTCTGTGTAGTCATTGCGGTTTGTTTTTATCTGACATTTTGCAATGTGAAATTTCCAATATGAAAGGTTTTGTTTTGCGTTATGAACGTTTGTGTGTGTGTGTTTATAACTACATATCTGATACATAGGATGGTAAAACCAAGGCTTTATAAAATTCAACCTCCAACTACCATGCATCACAGTCATAACTTAAAAATAGATTTATGTGAGCGCTACGAGACAGCTGGGACTGTGCTCAAATTCTTGACAGGCTGCCACATGTTGAGGGCAAGTGTAAGTTACAGAGCCTTTAATGAGTGTACTGTAGATGTGCAAAAGTCATATATCACTCCCATGCCGTTACATAAAATGCACCTCTTGATCATAAGTCTCTGATTAAAAAAAGTTATTCAGAGTCGCTCACAGAGGCCTTGGATTTGTCTGAAAGGGAAAGATTTTGTGATAATATAATGGTCTTTGATTTTTGTGGTTCCACCTTAAACATGCCAGGAAAGAAAAAAAAAAAGAAAAAAAAAAAATTTAATCAGATTACAGTGCTTGCGAGGCTACCGCACAAGCGCCTCCCTCGGCTCAGTAGGAAAGTGTGTCAGTAGAACAGCTCAGCCACATAGCCTGACCGTGCTACGCAGGTGAGTGGCATGTGAGTGGACGAGTCAGAATCAAAGCCACGCTGTCACGAGCCAATGGGAAAGTGGGAGGGGCGGGATGGAGGAATGCTCGTCACTGCGTTGCTAGGGTGATCTCCTCTGAATGAGTGTGTTCATGGAATGTAGCCAGACAGCAGTTATATAACACAGGGAGGGTGGGGGCCAGGGGCTCAGAATGGGGTTGAAGGAAGACAGCGAGCGAAAAAGACCAAATATGTTCCATTTAGTAATTTCACTGACATATTGCATTATGGAATACATTTTATTTTCTTTCTCAATGCTTTGAAAAGTGCTTTAGCAGATTGTGTGTATCAACGTAGCTTCTGGAAACATCAAGCAGACATGTCTCTTGTTCCCAGTTTTTTTTTTCTTTCTTCCCCCCGCTCTCAGACTCTATCGCTCAAATGTGACGTACACTTCAACGAGCATTCGGGCCCAAGTGTGAGTCCTCATGTCATTATCTCTGGACGGACGGTTCCCTGTCACGACACATTAGCCGTTACCTAAGATGTTGCGTCATTGCGCAAAATATATTAATGACATTTCCTACATCCAGATCACAGATCATCAGGACAGCGTTCCCTGGTAATAACCTTTATTGGGATCCATCCTGTGCCATTTGAGTCATCTGCAATGGGGGAACATATAAACCATAGGCCTCTCAGAAAAAAACGCAATTCAGTGATAGTTCTTCTACTTGAATAAACAGTTTATTGAAAAGAACAGCTTGTTTTATTGGGATATAGAGGACTTAATTGTGCAAATGTAAGTGTATATACTGTTGTTTAGTTCTGAGGAATTCTTTGCACTCAAAGGTT
Source organism: Poropuntius huangchuchieni (assembly GCA_004124795.1). Classification (NCBI taxonomy): domain Eukaryota; kingdom Metazoa; phylum Chordata; class Actinopteri; order Cypriniformes; family Cyprinidae; genus Poropuntius; species Poropuntius huangchuchieni. The sequence continues at coordinate 14,811 of SCHK01409083.1, read as the reverse complement.
CTATTCATGAACCTGCAGCTGTTTATAATTCCCATACAGAGCATCGCAATCCGCTTAATTCCAGCGCAACTGTGCCAAGCAGAGAGCGAGCTTTGTTTATAAAGCTGTTTTTGATTCTGTGGTCCAGGGACTTGTGTTATTATGTCACCCTGAGTGGGTCAAAACCTAAAGTCTTTGAATATATGAGCTGTAGCACTTAACCCCTCTCTTTATGCATTAGCTGTGTATTGTTACTATTGAAGGAATATGACACTAGCCAAGTTTCCACGTCCCTGTGAGAGTCAGACCAGACCTTCGGGCTCTGTGCCGGCCTATATTTCTTTTATGTAATTGAACGATTGCTCAAAGATCAATGGGTCAAACAAAGAACGCCGCTGTAGCATGCATTAGAACTGTAATGTAGATTGCGGATGGCCTTCAATGCTTTGTGCTTTGAGTCAGGACTTTTCTATAGGCTGTGTATAGGATAAGTGTGTCAAACTCTGGCTAATGTTTCAACCACTTCTCCCTCTCTTAGCACAAATCGAAGTAATCCCATGCAAGATTTGCGGGGACAAGTCATCAGGCATCCACTATGGGGTGATCACTTGTGAAGGCTGCAAGGTAAGTTAGCATCCTTTCAATCGAACAATTCATCATTTATGCTCAAGGTTTAAAGGGATAGTGCTATTTTATAATCGTTTGCTCGCCCTCATGTCATTCCAAACCTGTATGTTGTTCTGTTTTTCTGTGTAGTGCAAAAGATACTTTGATGAATGTTTCACTGTTTGTCCATACGGTGAAAGTCAAAGGGATCCAAAACTTTAAACCCCTATTATTGTATGGACAAAAACACTGAGACAATTGTTAAAACATTGATTTCTGCAGAAAAAGAACATGATACAGCTTAGTAACAACATGAGGGTGAGTAAATGATTATAGAATCCTCTTTTTCTCTTTAAAAGACCCACATTTCTCAGACTTTGTTTAAAGGTTTGTCAAAATGTTTTCCCCAAAATGTTCCCTCTGCTTCAGATAAAAAAAAAAAAACTAGAATAAACAGGATTAAAGTATACAAGACTTGCAAGAAAGTTAGGGTACCTTGTAGTTACACCCTGATGACGTCTTCAGACTGTTCCCTGAAACAGTAAACAATACAACCCCTTTATCTGATCGGCTTTCTGACGAGTCAGAAATCTCAGTCAGCTTGTATTTGACCACAGGACACACAGTGTGTGCCAGATCTGATCTAACGTTTCAGACTCTGCCGGAAAATCTTTACCAAATGACATGCTATTTGTATTGAACCACATTACCCAACCATGTTTTTTAACCATCATGGATTGCACATGGCAATTATAAACGATCATATAATTGCACTAGTGGCCGAACCCATACAGTTAGAGATTTTGATACTATGAAGTTTTAGAGTTAATTTAAGATTTAACATCGATTTGCGAACACAGGGGAAATGGAAATGCAGCCTCTTCTTGACCTCTCTTTTCTTTTTTTTTTCTCTTTTCATTCATCAAGGGCTTCTTCCGTCGAAGTCAGCAGAACAATGCAATTTACTCCTGCTCAAGGCAGAGGAACTGCCTTATTGACCGAACCAATCGCAATCGCTGCCAGCACTGCCGCCTGCAGAAGTGTCTGGCACTGGGCATGAGCCGCGATGGTGAGTCTAATCTTATGCAAGAGCGCATTTCCTACTGGAAATGGAATCTCCTTGAGTCCTATTAAACACAGCTGTAGTCTCAGTGTGAATATAAGGACTTCAGACTTCAAAGAGACACAGCCAGGCATGAAAGTAGTTTCAGTTTTCATCTCCCATGTGTGGTATAATGTTTGCCCGCTTGTGTTTTTAGCTTGTTTTTCAATTCTTAGCAACAATCAAATCTAATGTTTGTCTTTTGTCGCACCCTCCTTTTCTCTGCAGCGGTGAAGTTTGGACGCATGTCAAAAAAGCAGCGCGACAGCCTATATGCCGAGGTTCAGAAGCACCAGCAGTCTCAGGAGCGGGCAGGGGGTTTGGCCAATGGTGTACCCGGCCATGCTGGTGATGAGGTCGGTGAGAACGGCAGCAGCCATAGCCGGGCCTACAGTCGGGGTTCCAGCACCACACTTAGTGACCTGGATGATATAACCACGCTACCAGACGGTCTTCTCTTTGATCTGCCGCTCACTCCGGAGGAAGCTGCTGACTACTGCAGCCTAGAGCTGCTGGGAGGAAGCGGCGGCAGCAGTTCATCCTCCCAGAGTTCTCCTGAGCCAAACAGACAGGAGTTTAGTGACACAACACACATCAAACACGAGTACCAGACCCTGCACGAGACGGGACTTTACACTCGCTCATTACTCAACCTGCCTGAAGGTTGTTCCTTGATGGAAATCGGTTAGTATTCTGTGGTAATGGGAATGTATGCATATTATTTTTATTGTATATATTTTTTATCCTTTATTTATTATATATATTTTTTATTTTTATTTTATATATGTAAATACACGTAAATATTTTCAAAATATATGCTGTATGTGTGTGTCTTTTATATATGTATCATTAAATATCCACTGTCGACTAGTACCGCTAAATTAAAGAAAACAAACTAATATCTGCCATGCATCTCTATGTGACATGTTTCCATAGTCTATACAAACTTTGTGATGTTGTGTGTGGTCATATTTTTTTAGAACGGATTACACAAAATGTGGTAAAATCCCACATCGAGACAAGTCAGTACAGCACAGAAGAACTGAAAAGATTTGCTTGGACCCTCTACACACCTGAGGAGATGCGTGTCTACCAAAACAAGGTATCTGTAACAAAACTGGCAATGGAATGCATAATACTTTTTAATACCACGGGGTGTAACAGAATGTACGATATGTATGATCCAAGCAATTGCCGAACCTTACATTCCATTTTAATGAATCACACAGAATACAATTGTTCCTGTTCTAATTTTTAAGAGGGTAATTAAAAATACATTAAAAAGTACGTCAAATGCACATCATAATTGCAGATAATTAGAATATGGGTGGAAAAGTCTAACATGCGATTCTTTATCCTAGTCCACAGAGATGATGTGGCAGCAGTGTGCTGTGTACATCACGAATGCCATCCAGTATGTGGTGGAGTTTGCCAAGCGCCTCTCTGGATTCATGGATTTGTGTCAAAATGATCAGATTATCCTTCTCAAAGCAGGTCAGCATCAACTCTGTGCAAGCAGTTGTCTGTTGTCCACATTAGTAAATACCTGCAGTAAATACAATCAAGTGCCAAGTTTATATTTCTGGTTAATCCTGCTAATACAGTATATCTATTTACAGTATGATAGTTGTATATTTGGGTTTAGACCGTATGTATTATTATTTTTTGCTTCTCAACCATGTTCTGACAATGGCTCTTTTGTCATTTTCTCTCACCCTCTTCCCCCGCTTGTGTCCTCCCTTTGTGCATTGTGTTGTGTGCCTTATACCAATTTGTTATTTAAATGAAAACAAAAAACACTTCTGCTTTCCCCCCCCCCCCCTCTTTCTTTAAAACAACCATCATTGCCATTGGACTGAATGTTGACTATTCACTATTCGTTTGTGAAAATGATGACTGTTTTAATGAATCTTGAATTTGAAAATATTTCGTAATTTGTGCAATTAAATCCCAATTATTTTTTGTTTTCCTGTGTGTATGTGTGCATCTTGGAGCATTCGTTTGCCTATTTCCTCCCTCTTTCCTGCCTTTCCTTTGTCCTATGTGGCGCTGCCCATCCAGGCTGCCTGGACGTGCTGTTGATCCGAATGTGTCGGGCCTACAACCCCATCAACAACACGCTGTTGTTCGATGGAAAGTTCGCAAGCCCTCAGCTCTTTAAAGCTCTCGGTGAGTCTCTTCCCCAGACCTTTCTCATAATTTAGCACCCTGTGGCATTTCAAGGGGCATGTTGGCTACTTGTATGTAATTAACCTGAGCAATGGTACACCAAGTGCTGTAAAATCATATGATTAAGTCACGGTTACTCTTTATATAGAACTAAACAAACAGGTCAATTGAAATCTTTCCAGGTCAATTGAATGATTGCTAAAGTTGGCTGGGTTCCCATCCGTGTACCTTTTCTTGTTTTGTTGGGTACATGACATGTTGTGAAATTTTATAGCTCTTGCTGTCTATTGTATTTCAAATGTTTTGTGTGTTTTCCTGTATGTAGGTTGTGATGATCTGGTGGGTGCTGTGTTTGAGATGGCTAAAACCCTGAGTCGACTACAGCTGTCTGAAGAGGAGATGGCTCTGTTTACTGCCACTGTGCTTCTGTCTCCAGGTAGTTTTACTATAAAATTAGTTTAAAGTAATCTTTAACTAACAGTGTTTCCAAAGGATACATTAGAGCTTACTCTTCCACTTATTTATTTCACAGACCGTCCTTGGTTAACAGATGCTCAGAAGGTGCAGAAACTTCAGGAGAAGGTCTATGTTGCGTTGCAACACTGTCTTCATAAAAGTGGTGGCCCTGAGGAGAAACTGGCAAAGGTACTTGGAAAAAATCTAATGAATGATAAGTTCACACTCTCACAGCTGTTAAATACGAGAAAATCAGGACTGTCAAATTAAACATATGCGATTAATAAATATATTTTATGCCGTTCTTATTTTTATGCTGTTCACACACTTAATCAATTTGACATTTTAACTGTTTTTATGGACTGTGTGAATTCTAAAAACTGAGCAACAATGACAATTAGTGACAGATCTGTGCTACGCAAGATTCCTGTTTGTCAGAGAATAATGGAGACAGCTTCATGTTATTATGAATATTTTAAAAATAGATGTAATGCGTCAAAAATTATTTTCTTTAATCAAACCCAGACGTCATTTGCATTCTTTATACGGTGAAATTAAATTTAGATTTAAATTTAATTTTGTGCAGATGAGAGCGTCATCCACACAAATTAAGCAATATGTGCACATATTATGTATTATTATAAATAATTGTTACACATTACTGTTCAAATGTTTGAGGTCAGTAAGTTTTTGAAAAACGATTAATACTTTTATTCTACAAAGATGCATGAAATGATCAAAAATGACATTAAAGACATTTCTAAGGATACAGAAGATTTCTGTTTCAATTAAATGTTCTTTTAAACTTTGTTTATCGCTCCTAAAAAAAATCTCCCTAAAATTAATTAAAATGTATTCACTTTTAGTCAAGTTATGTAGGAAAATGTTATAATTGTTTTTTCTTTTTCTATTGTCTCAATAGATGGTGTCCAAGTTGCCCATGATGAAGTCTATTTGCAACCTCCATATTGATAAGCTGGAGTTTTTCCGTCTGCTTCACCCAGAAACGGCCTACAACTTCCCTGCTCTCTACAGAGAGGTTTTCTGCAGCGAGATCTCCTTCCCAGACTCCACCGAGGGCTAACATTCATTGAAGTGTCATATTGGCTCTGATGAGAGACAGATAGAGAAAGAGACAGTTAAAGAAAGACAGGGAATGGAAATAGGAGGAGGTAGATGGATATGTGTTTGAGAAAAACCAGCAACACACTGACAATCTTGCACATTACACTTTAGGACTCCATCTATAACCTCCCTCCTGATGGAGTGATTCACTCCTCTATTTGAACAGGACCCAGATTTCTTACAAGACGCTGTTAAATGTCAGCAGTCATTTAAGGTGCTGGTTACTATTGCTCGTGCTACCTACATTTAATGACTCGACCAGAGTAAATGATGTATACTTAATTAAAAAGAGTAATCGATTAAACCTGGAGCTCAGATCTCCCTAAAATATTAAGTGCTTGAAAAGTGGTTTCTTCCCATTTTGCGGGTACTCTTAGGAAGAGAACTATGAATGTAACCCACCTGACATGTGGCAAAGCCTCAGGATTGAGACAGAATGTATTATGTATTCCTGCCCCATCTGTAAAGCAAGCTCTTAAGGAAATGGTTTCTGTAGACGAACAGTTTTGAATCCATGCGAAACTGTTCAAAGGGACCAATGCATACACACCTGAGGTTGTAAACGCCACATGAGCACCTTCACTTTCACAGACTCAACACTAACGCACAGCGCACTGCACAGACCACATGTGCACATGGTGTGTTGTCTTTTGAGCTCTTTATTTTTGCATATAAATTTAAAAGATGCAACTAAACTAACGAAAACCTCATCCTTATTACCCTTTCCCATGCAAATGCCACTTGGATAACGATATTAGATGATATTTTGATATCCTCATTTGATCGGAAACCACATGTATGTAGAAGGATAGATGTATTTGAGAATATATTTATAAACAGAGCCTGTAGATAGCGTATGTAGGCAGAGATATAGAGTTGCACCTTAGAGTGGATTTTCTTTCAAAGCCCTTTCAAAGACTTCTCAACCATAGGAGTGGATTTCTGGGCTGGAGACGGAATTGGTGTGACAAGCTTTAGATTTAGAGGCACTTAAATACTTCACAAAAAAGACTTTACAGGAGCAGGACTTTGCTGTCGCCTCACATTAGATGGCGAAAAGACAATGCCACTATGAGACTTTCTGAAGTGTAGCAAACCACTCATACTGATGCTGGGAGCAAGGCCTCAGGAGAACGCAAAGAACACTGAAGGAAGTGGATGGAAGGAACCTTATGTTTTTTTTAGAGACAACAGACAACCTGAACTCGCTGTCAAGTCATGAGGACACCACAGAAATGTCGTAATTCTGACTTTTCTGATTCTACAGCTGTGAGGATAAATGGATTCACAGACCGTACCTCATGCTTTGCATTGTGTCCGATGTGGGGATCAGTGTTGTGTTGCTGTGTGATTATTTTTTCCCCTGTCATCCATTTACCTTTTGTGTTCACTTCTAGCACAACTATTGGTTGACAGAACCATCAGCTACCCCCCTGAGTTAGGGAATACTATGGTTAGTTTATGTTTTGAAACTTTGCGGTTCAAACCTGAAGGAGAAAAATTGCTATCTGTCCGCAGTGTGAAAGCAGCCTTCGTTCTTCAGAGGCAGGAAGTCCAGATCGGTCTCAGGGGAGTTTTAGGAGTGGCCCAGAAACCTGAATACAAACTAAAGCCCAAAGGAGGGCTTTTCAAAACCCTTTAGTGCCCAGCTTTGTAAGATTACAGGGTATGAAAGCTGTTTCAAATGATTGATAAGTATCAACGTCCAGTTTCCTGACAGTTCATTTTAACAAGCTCGCCTGATGTTTTATTTTTGCACTGCTGGAACAGTGCCTATCTGTATTTTCTTGTAAGATTTTATATGGTTGGTATAATACACATTTTCTGGTTGTTTAACACAGTATCACAGTGTCTGCCTGTGCAATAGTCAGTCTTTCCATTTTTAGTATTGACAGCCCTCACAAGCCAAGGATCTCCTTGGATTTCATAAGCACTCCAGCTCAGATCGTGTAACACCCCCCTTGCTAAGTTCTGTCTACGCCTTTTCACTTTATTTTTTTACGTTTGTCTATTAGCTAACTTAAATTGACGTGTGAAGGTGGAGAAAGATTGTAACAAAGTGCAAATACTTTGTATAAAAAAAATAAATAAAAAGAAAACATTTAGAGTTTTAGATGATGTATTTTTGTGGAGTGTAATTCGCCACCCTTCAAACTGCCACAAGCGTCCGACCCATCCTTGAGGGTAGTTCTGGAAGTGTGCGTTTACATCTTCACTCAGTCACTCAGGGAGATAGCTGGGTTCTCTGTCCTAAAATGTCTTCTTCAGTTAGCCTAGCAAGACACCTTGCACCAAATAGAAGACCTTAAACCTTGATCACTGTGTACGGTAACTTTTCTTGTGAATGTTAATTGCAGAAGTATCAAAGAATTTTACCCCTGTCTTATATCAGTGCTATTGGAGGACTTTTTCAAAAAAAAAAAAAAGAAAAGAAAAAAGAATAGGATCAAAACTATATGATATGTAGATATATATAAGGATGAATTTAATCTTTAAATCTAGTGTTGTGTTTTTTATGTTTATTTTTGTGATATTTTCTTTCTTTATTTCTGTCCTTTTCTGTAACATTTTCTCACCCGTGTAGTGTCATCCTTTGTCTTGAACAATTAAAAACCTATTTTTTTAAAGAGCATTTGTATGCAGAAAATCCCCTACAAGAGTCCTAATTCTTTTCCATGGTCCTTCTGTGGTTGTTTCAGTTGTAACTTTATTTTTAAGCAAATAAATCATATTATAGATTTTAACGAATATAATTTATGGTGTATTATGGATACAGAGAATAAAACAAACACATTAAGAGATATTATTGTACAATAAGGATTACACACATGGATTCCAGAATGTAATAAAGGTCTTTTTACTTTACACTGAGTGTTTTGTGGCTACTGAAAATGTATTTTTAATTTAAATTACTTTTTTTTTTTTTTTCATTCTGACTTATTTCAAAGTAAAATGCAATGCAAGACTGAAATCCCCAAACTTGCCTATTCTGTCACTATATAAAGTAGAAGAAAAGAAGTGCAGTGCATATTTATTTGATAATAAATATTTATATTTGTATAGTCTACTCTTCAATGTATTGGGCCTAGTAAGATTTTTATTATAATTATTTTAAAGTAATACTTTTATTCAACAAAGAAGCATTATATTGATCGAAAGTGACTGTTTAGACTTACATCATAACAAATATATATATATATTTTTTAAATTTATGCTATTTTATAAATTTTCATTGAATAATAATAAATGTTAAGCCGCACAACCGCTTAGCTGTAATAATAATAAGAAAATGGAATAAGAAATCAGCTTTGCCATTAAAAATGTTAAAAATATCTTTGCCATTTAAATTGTAATAATATTTTACAATATTACTGCATTTACTGTATTTGTGATCAAATAAATGCAGCCTTGGTCAGCATAAGAGACATGAAATTGACACGAAATGTATGTATATTTAATATTTTCAGTCCAGTTATTGCTGTTAATCTAATAGATTAGTTCCAATGACAAAATGCTGTGTCAAGATCGTCTCAGCACTGCATTTAATAACAATAATAAACGAAGTCTTTTTGTAGAGCTTCACTAAAATAGACATCTGGCTCCATCATCTGGTCAATAGAAGCACTTCCGCTGTGCGTGCAGTGGATTTCCTGAGCGGTAGCAGGCGCTGCTGTCCCGCTTCCAGTCCCTTCTCCGCTCGCGCAAGGAATGTGCTTGCGTTGCGCAGGAAACCGCTAGTTTCTCAAGACTTACAAATGCGGTGGATGCACAGTAAACCGTATTGAAGTCACAATTTAGTAGAAAGCCACCAGAAGAACATTTAATAACATAGCTTTATAAAACCTTTCCCAGCAGCCACCTGGAGTATTTTTTGTGGAGCGGGTGTCGTTTATCGTTTATTTGAGGACTTGAGTTTTAGATTTCACTCAGCGACCGTTGACTTTTGTCACACTGTTGTGTCAGTATAAAAACCTACTTTACAAGTCTTTTTTTCGTCGAGAAAAGAGGATTACGCTTTGAAGATGTCCGTGGCGGGCTTAAAGAAGCAGTTTTACAAAGCCAGCCAGGTTTGCGAGTTACTTTTTTTCTGTTGTTTTCTTCCATTGAACCGCAATGCTGTGCCAATTAGCTTAGCCTGCTAACGCTGCGCTAAACTTCAGTCCGCTATTCTGCACTTTAAAAGTGTTTGTGTGTGTTTCTTCTACGTGTATTTAACTCTTTCTGAATATTTACAATGATAAACCGTGCTGTTGCTTAAATGTCATATCCATGTAGAGGTATGAACTTCTTGCCTTTATGTATTTATTGTCGGTCTTGCCCTAAATTGCGGTCATTGCAATATTTAATATTTTTGACAGCTTTCACTGGTCATAAATAGTCAGCGTCACTTTATGGGTGCGTTCATGCCTAATTAGAGGTTACAATGTATTTAAAAATATGCACAAGAGTGTCTGTTTTCTTTTAGCTTGGAATTGCAATACAACGCCCCCGTCCTTAACTATATCGCTCCATTTGCCACGTTTACTGCAGTAAAATCAACGAATTGGCACTAAGCGTATGTTCACGATCTACTCGTGAATTAAAGTTGTTTTGAAATATAAGTATATATATGCAAATTCTGCATAGAAATACACAAAGAATATACTGCAGCATCAGGTTTACCCAGTATTACCGCAGTTTCCTTCAATGGCATCTGTTGGACAATCACGTTTTGTTTGTGTGTCTCTTGTTTCTATGGTTCACACTTTATGCTGGCAATATGTAGCTGGAAAATGTGGCTTACAGTGCTGGCTTTCGTTTTAAAAATGAGCACAAGTCAGTCGTGTAACTTGTCAGTGGGTTAAAGAAACCTGCATGTGATTAAACAAGCAGAATTTGGGTCAGTCCTGCTGTGCTGTACCTTTTAAGCTATTTTAGAAATAAATATTTGTGTAAATATATAGCATATATCAAAGTTTTGTATTTGTATAGAAGAGTATGCCAGTGTTTCAGACATGTTTGGGTGATATTATCTTATTATTTACACAATGGCAGTACATTAAATACAGAATATATGAAAATTCTTATATTCAGGAAAATATCAAGCTTTGCTCAGTGAGGAATTAAAGTCTGAATACTACTATACCAATCTCTGTCATTTTGAGGCAAAACAGCTAATACCACAGAACATCACAGAATTTATCACTGGTGTTTCTCAAATAATGAAATGGAAAGTGAAAACTGTCAGAAAACCGACTAATGTTTTTATTGGTTTCCAGTTGTATATTAACAAATACATTAATGCATATGATGGGAGCATGTACTGTATAACAGCAATAACTCAGCTATAACAGCAGATCTTTGGAGAAAAGGCTTTTCTGGCCAGTTATATCTAAATAAAGTTATATAGTCATCTAGTTTAGCTGAGTATTGGCTTATTATCATGACAAAAGCAAAGCAGAATGATGCATGTGCGTGGGCTCGCAGCAAGCAATGTGTTGGCTTAAAATGTGCCAAAAGTCTCACTTTGACCCTGTGAAGACAATCAAATGTGTTATCATGAAAACCTCTCCCTGATTTTGGCTGCTCTTGTGTTGTCGTGGTGGTGTTGTGAGAAGGTTCTTTGTCTGTGGTTTATGGTGTAATTAACTCGAGACTTATTGTGTTTTTCGTCAATTTGTTAGTTTCTCGTTGCCAGCGGTTGTTTTCCAAGGGGCACATGAGCACAGATGTAGGGGAAGCAGCGCATCTCTGTCCCCGTTCGCTGATCTCAGCAGGAAGGGACAATCGGTTGCCCAATTTCCTGTTAGGAACATGCTCAGATCCCCAGTGGGGGGTTTACATGAGTGGAGGAGTACAGCAGGGCAAAGGAAAACGGCCAGCATTTGGGCCTGAGAGGCGGAGTATGAATCATGCAAGGGGGGTTGCTGTGCTCTCTTCTGCTCTGCCTGGCTCTTTTTATTGGACTGCAGTGCTGCAGCGAACTCATGCCAGCATTCCACAGTAATCAATACTTGACACAGGCCGGACACCCTGCCAAAAGACAAACTCTGACACCAGTCACACCCTCAGTTCTGCCTTCCTCTCGGTGTGCTGTCCGGAGAACTGTTTGAGCTGCTTTGAGGTTGCTTTTTTAATGTACACACCAGGGAATGTTTTTATTTTGCTTTTTGTCTGAATAGGAACAGTGTTTTTATGCTCTTGCATTCTGCAGCCTTGTTTCCAAATGGTAGTTTACAACTAAATAAATTGATAAGAGTTAAGGTCCTTGCACACTGAGTCCGAAATTTTCACATGCCTTTTTTCATATTCATCATCCTAAAAATTTGTCACGTTAAGAAACTTTGCACACTGGGTCTGATGCGCATTAACCTGTTGCAAAATAATGCGCAAAACAGTACTAAATGGAGTCTTCAAGCAGTGAGGATGATTTTGTTGTCCTCTCGCTTCTTAAAAAGAGAAAAAGAAAGGAAATATTGGGTACATCCAATCCTAAAATAGAGAGGAAGGACAGTTCCCCCCTCTTATTTGGAAGCAGCGGGATTATCATGGGCGATTCAAAGTTTACTTCAGGTTGTTAATGGCTCAGTTTGATGCTTTGATGGTTACTAGAGCCACATTTGAAAAAGAAGACCACCAAGGATCTTTACAGTGCTTTGTGCTGTGAGATGAAGTAGATGAACTTGACGATTACCCTTCAGGATTTTGCCGTTTGCTTTACGGTGGCTCTGAATTGTAAAAACACCTCTCAAAATGCTTGCTACTGGTGCAAAAATTCAGAAAATTGAACCCGATCTGAATTTTTTTTATGACAGACAAAAGTTTCAGAGGCAGTGTGTAAATGTGATTGACACAACGTGAGGTTGTATTTATTTTTCAACGTGTGAAAATTTCAGACAGAAAGTTCATACACCATGAGCAATGGCCTTTAGAATGACTGACATGTGATCGATAACACATCTTATTACAGCATAGCCTTTGTGGTATAGAACCTGGTGTGTTTGCTGCAGTTATCACTGAACAGGGACAGGGTTATAAAATGCTTAACTTGGCTAATATAGGGAAATTAAAAATGACCTGTAATTAATCTGCTGCAAAAGAACAAAAGCTGTAATCCATGGATAAATACAATATTTTAAGATTAGGCCTAAGTGTTTTCTTCTCCATATAAATCTAGTAAAATCACCATGAAATTTTTGTTTGTTTGTTTGTTTTCCATTTAAGTTTTGTTAAATCAATAGTTCACCCAAAAATGAAAAATTTCTGAAAATTGACTCACCTTCATGCCATGGGCCCAAATATGTATATGAGTATGTTTCTTCATTTTAACAGATTTGGAGAAATGTAGCATTACATGATTTGCTCACCAATGGATCCTCTGCAGTGAATGGGTGCCTTCAGCTGATAAAAACATCACAATAATTCACTCAAGTCAATCAGTTTATGTCTTGTGAAGTGAAAAACTTCATCATGCATGCCGACTCAACATCGTGATGTCTGTCAGCCATCGGCAAGGGACGATGACATCATCTATCGGCCCAACTCTAGCAGGTATACATTAAAACAGTTCAAAGCACAGGTAGTTCCAAGTCAGTTTAATCAGCGTTCTATATTAATGCACTGCTTTCCTTGACACACACACACACACACACACAAAGATCAGAGATCACTCAGCGCACACCCTGAAATATTCAGAAGCACAGAAACTTGTTGTCAACGCTGGAACGCAACTTTTATTAACACAATAGTTTAGATACTGAATTGTATTACATTATAAACTGCTTAGTTTAATTTCAAGAATTACTGCTATGTTGGTCCATACAAAGTGTACCAGGACATCATTGCTTTCACAAATCACGAGGAAATTGAACCACAAACGAACTGCACTCAGACCACTTCCGGATGTAGGGGGTGTGAGATCACTTGGTTTGTTCGCATATACGAGCTGAACTGCTCTGAGCGCAACTGAAGGGCTCAAACAAGCAAAGTGTGAACACCCTTAGATTTTGGGCTTGTCCATCTGTTGTAGAGAGTTATCAATATTTTTAATAAAAAATTTATATTGACAACAAACTTGCATTTAATTATTAGCTTAAAATATATTACTCGGGTAATGGTGTCATTGTTTTGAAAGCGGATACACTCATTGGGACTTATTTATAAATCTAACGTAGAACGAGCGCAGATCTGTGCGCACAAATCAACTCACAACAGAGTTTACGTGTGATTCATGCAACATTCGTATGCCGGCAATCTCATCGTAAGAATGATCATATGTTGATAAATGTGGCGGCTGAAAACAGTCGTCATTTGAATATCACGCACCTAAAAACACCTCGGTTTAGAAGCCTCACCCCTAGAGTTTACGACAAGGAGAAACAAAAGCCGGTCAAAAAGAGGAAGTAATCCCATGAAAGAGAAATTGATCTTGCTCCAAAACACCTGTTACCCTTGTAACTGCAAAGAATTACATTATTTTTTTATGTATATTAAATACTGGTAAATTTAAAGAAAACCTATACAAACAT